>VXBO01011791.1:211736-225501 GCA_013400135.1 Rhinoptilus africanus | reverse complement strand
TAAAAGAAAACACGTAAAAGAATAAAACATGAGAGTTCCAGTGCCTGGGAACTTTCCCTGGCACAGTTAAAGTTATTAGCATGGATGTAGCCATAAGTGTCAAGGCGATTTAGACAGCAGCTGACTCTCCAGTTTTTAACTGCCAGCTTTGCCTAAATATCAGCCTTAGATGTCTAAAAGGGAAACCAACTGCTTAACAGCACTTCTCAAATTTAGCTCCAAATGGCTGAATAGTGGATATCAGTCCTACAAGTTTTTTGGATAGGTTTTTGCTTGAGGTTGTAAAAGTTATTTCCAGTGTGATTTTGGTTTACCTCCAACTATCTGAGATCTGCTGATCATTTTACCTCTAACATTAATGGCTATCTCTCAATCATCTTTTAAATACATTTCTGTCGTTATATATTAGATAAGCAAGTGCTACATATGGAACTACCAAAAGCAAGGCATAATGAAATCTTTAAAAAGTACTTACATTTGGATTCTTAGAAGGGACAAGATTTTATAATCTGGTTATCTCTTCTTCACTTCAGGGACTTGCTGAAAATTTGGGATTACTGCATCCTTTTAGTGTTAGTCATCAAGCCTTATACACATCACTAGTGTTACACCCACCTATTGGGGACAGTTTTAAGTGTCTCTCATAAAAATGTAAATATCAGCCAAACAATTTTTGCAGACTACAAATGCTGGTGACAACGAGCCCTCTCGCCGCCTCAGCTGTCTCTCCCAACCTTCTCAACGCTGCCAGACTGCTTCTGGCTTCGTTTAAGAGTAATCCTAAAGAGAGATATTGGTACGGTCAAAGAAACTTGCGTAACGCAGGAAGGACTAGAGCAATACATGTGTGTCAGTTATGGCTGTGACAACACCTAAGTTTCAGCTGCCCTGCCATCTACTACAAGTGACTTCAACCAGTGTGGCTGGGCAGCGCGTGACTCCACGTTCACACCCACGTCCACACACAAACAAACCTATCCGTTCCCCAGCACTGGGAAAGAGTGCCTTCTAAGATGAAACACAACTATCAACACACATCTACATTAAGAAAACTCTTGGAAAGTAAAGATTAATATCATGGATATTTTCTGGGGTAAATAAGTGAAAAGTAAAGCACAGAGGTTTTCAAATATTCTTTAGTCGTAATGTTATTTTGAAAACATCCTACATATTTCCCTCTTAAATATGCAGGGATAAAATCTCTTGGACTTTACTGAAAGGACTAAGATTTTCCTTTGAGATTTCCACATAAATGTTGATGCAGTATGATTTTGTGTGATCTGAGAAAAAGCTCATGCTATTGCTTTCTGGTGTGCGTATGTTACTATTAGAATTATTTGGAAATAGCTTTTTGATGCAAAGGGAAATTTTAGATTTTGGTGATTTTTTTGAAATTTGACTTTTCATCGGAAAATCAAATGGGCCCAAATTTTCCTGATCTTTTCCCCCAAACTTCCCACTTTCACCTTCTTTTCAGAGCAGTGTAAGCAAATCAAGACTGTACTTTACTCATATAGTTAAACACTGAAATAGGCCTTAAAGATCTCGTACACTAACAATTACAGAAGATTACTATCAGATTTTTGTGAGAGCATCAGGAGCTCAGTTGGAAAAACAATATCAAAACGGAGGCTGAAGCCCAAACCCTCCCTTGTCAAAACAGAAGTAAACTGCAGTGGACTCGAGCAGAGTCAGAAGAGCAGGTCTGCAGTTGCAGTGCTCCTCGGAGCATTGCTACATTCCACAGTCTCCCTTCTGGACGGGAATATCTCTGGGGTGAAAGAGACATTTTCAAGACTACCTTGTGGATAAGTGAGACAATCATTTCACCATTAATAAAATGAAAGTTTTTGCAAAAGCTGCATCATGTTATTCGAATTTTCTCTTCATTCTTATTCAATTCAGGACAAAAACATTTCAGTGGAGCAAGCAGATAAGAGTTACATGAACACTAAGCATTTCTTTCCTTCCTTGCCATCTCCTAGTACAACAGGCATCTCAGGTACACTTCACATACAGTAGTTCTCATGTTCTCATGTGGCAGAGAGTGTATTTATTTTGAAGAGCCATTTCTTGGGCATATTATTAGAGATCTAAACTCTCATCTGAAATGTCCTCTGTCCTATTTTATTGCGACACAACATGCCACGGATCTGAATCCTTTTGCTAGCTGAGCCTCCTTTGCATTATGCAGATGTTTTAACCAGGTGTTTTGAAAAAGATTCCTTACTCTCTTACTTTTTATCTCCTTTGTGTTATTCAGACACAACACAATTAAAAGTTACAAAGAGAGATGTTTTCCATTCCCAGTTTCCAGCTGCAAGGCGTAGTATATAAAGACACTTACTAACTGTGAGATCATGCAACCTTTGTCTTAATTGGGTAAACAGGGTGTTTGGAGTATCACACAGCAGGACCGGGCTAATTAAATATTGCTCAGATTTCTCACAGAAGAGTTTATGCAACCGTTGAACTATAAGCAGTAGTGTGGCAGCTTATAAACCATATAATTAAAGTAGATATTTTGGGGAACGACTGCGCTTCCTCTCCTAAAGAAATGTTATAATCAGCCTGCAGTGTTTTCTTGAGACGGAGTAAAGACAATCTGATCGATCTGAGCTGTCTGAAGAAAACTGCTGCAAATACACGTTTTGGAAGAAGACAGTGAACTTTTAACTTACTCGGTCTTCAAGTGACTGCCTTTTGAATAAGCATATTTAAAATTGTTATTTTGGGCTAAATTGCCATAGCAGAGTGAATTTCACGACTTCAGTTGTATTTCTCTATGCCTGTGCTGGGAACCCTCAATCCCACACTTAGGCTAGAGAACCTCAGGAAGATTCACAATAGTATTATCGTGCAGGGGCAATCATGCACGGTGCTAGATGTTCATGCCAGGGGACAGACATGACAGAGAGCAACTCCCTCCTACAAGAAAGGAAACAGGAAAGAAGAGGGCCACCAAAGGTAAGACCGAGAGCACAAGCACTTCTAGTGACGCGTGGCTCTTTATTGCCTCACCTCTGTCAGTCTGCAGGTTTTTCCTGGCCTTATTACTGCAGATAACATAACTTAACATACAGGAGAAGGACCAAGAATACCAAGGCATCCACAGGAAGCCCTCCTATGTTGAGATATTTAGGCTACAACCAAACTCATAAAAACATCCCAATTGCTCAGGTATCCTCCAGCTGTGTCCCGTGGGCATACTGTGAGAAACCAGCATGCTCGCCATCCCATTATGCTTCCCAGTTCTCCCCTTCTGTGTTTAAAATCAGCTGTGCATGCTCCGGCAGGTTCTCCAGATGGCATGACTGGATGGACTGCCAATACACAGTAGAGAGTACCAGTGGTGCAGCTTGAGCATAACTGTACAGACTGACTTGGTCCTCGGGGCCAAGCCACAGCTGACACTAGAAGTGGGATCCCATGGGCCTAAACTGGGGTGCTGACCCTTGAGTGGACACTACCTTGATAGTAAATCTGAATCAAAAGATATAATGATGAACAAAGACATAATCACCCCAATGTGAGGATATGTCTCCCACTCCTATCATTCCTGTGATGAATGCTACACGTAGATAGTAGAAAAAAATTTAACATCTCAGCTAGAGTATAACTAGATATGAGATCTGAAGGAAACACCTGGATTTAAAAGTCTCTCCTTTGTCTTTGCATATGCTTCTTTCCAGGGCTCTGCGATAGCTTTATCCTAGATCAGGCAGGTGGGAAAAAAGCACGACAAAGAAGCCATAGGTTTCGCATTTAGGCTGTCAAAGATGGATATGGCACTCAGGGCTAAGTCATAGAGGCCAAGCTCGTAGCACTTGAATTCCTTGAAGTATTCATTGGAATTATCCTCATTTTACAAATATGATACATTTCTGTTTGAATATACTAAAAGTTGCTTTTTTTTTCATTTCAGCAATAGAGATAGGATGCTTATCTAAATACCTAGAACAGCTTTTCAGTTTTTGCATTCAGATGCCTCCCAAAAGCACATTGCCATGAGACCTGAATGCACATTATTCTCCCTTCCCTCAACCAGACATCCAATTGGAAAAAAAATCTGAGTGCTTGGCTGAGAAGACAACCATGGAGTACTCCAATGGTCTGGATCCTTTGCAGAGCAGGACTGTGGGTCGTATCACATGGCATGTATCTGCTCTACAGCTCAGATGCATCCTAGAGGTGCTTCAATTCAGTTCTCAAAGGGGCTTAATCATGACAATTCTCAGGTGACTCTTAGAATATAAATAAAACCCCCAAATTTTACGCTGAAGTTTCACAGTACTTCTGGCTAAGGGCCTGAGAGTGAGAGTCCCCCAGACAACACGGTAGGTGTGGGGAGGCTTAAGCTGTTCAACAGGATGTACTGAAATCCTGCCTCTCTCCAAATTTAGGCATCTCTCTATTGGTCTCAGTTAGGTGCCAGCATAGCATTAGCGTTCACAGCCTGTGCTTTGGTGTGTGAATGGCCCTTTGGGAAAGAATTTCTAGTCTGTTCTATTTTAACACATGCCCCAAAAGAAATTAAATGTAGATGCTTTACAAGTTCCAGAAGCTGAGCTTAAATCCTGTACAGGTCTCACAGGTAATGAGTGGCAGAGGAAGTCCTTGGATCTGTCTTCTGTGAATGCAGAGAAGTATCTGAACTGCCCTAATGGGATGGTTTTGGGAATAGAGGACTGTTATCCTGTAGTGCAGGACTGGCTACCTTGTCCTCAGCTCCTAGTGTTGTCATCTGCTTCTGGTGGCTCCTAAACACAAAAGAGGGGGGAAAAAGCAATAGGATAATTTGCCTAAAGCAACTTCAGAACTGTCAGTGATCGATTTTATGGCTGCAAGAGCACATCCAGAAAAGAGAAGACATCTCTTGCAGTGATTGCTGACCAGACCAAAAGTGATGATAGTATCAAATTCATGTAACAGAAATTAAAGGTTTTTAACAAAGGTGGATCGTCATTTGCACCTGAAGCAACTAGCAAATGTTAAGTAAATGTTTACTTGTAAATAAAAACATTAAACCAAACTTTTGTTTTTATGCATTTTTAATAACCACAACAAGTGCAGATCTTTGGATATTTGCCTTTGGCCCAGCTGAGATACCGCTATTTCCTCAAATGCAAATCTGCTTAAGAAATAGTAGGAAGTACAGACTATGGATGACTGACCTGTAGCCCACATGACGGATAGAGCAGTGTGTGAGCTGGCACAGGCAGGACACAGGAATGAGCACAAAACCACGGACGAAATGCAAAGAGTAAATTTATTTTCGTTACCTCACCAACTGGGGGATCCCTGAGCAGCACCTGGGCAGAGGCAAACAAGTGGGGACACAGGCACCATGGAGCTTGGGGCATGCTAGAGCATCACCCAAGCTGCTCTTTTTCCCTGTATTTCAGGGATTCACGTGGGTGTAGTTTAACACTGTGCTTTGATCTTTCCCACAGCAGGGCAGGAATCTCAAGCACATTCAATAGGGTGCCTCTATCACAGGCTTATGTTATCGAAACACAGATGTTCTATTTGTACAACACACAAGGCTAAACAACAATTAGTATAATATATGTGTTTTTCTGCACCTCAGCTGCAGGTCACTTGAGTGGGTTTATAACCCTCCTCACCAATCTTCCGTTACTTTCCCACAAGCAGCGTGGATACTATTTATTTTTTTTGTAGAATCTTATTCACATGCAGATATATAACTTCACCATTTAAACTCCAGGATTGTGGATATTGTAAACTTTTCTGTTTCCTGAAAACACTGTAATTTTTATCAGGGTTGTTGTTGATCATGTCTTTGTTCTCTTTAATAATTTCTCAGTTCTTCTTATTCAAAGCAAACCTCAAAGCCAGTCTAAATGGGAGACCACAAGCCAAACTATGATCTCAGTCCAGTCTAAGTCCGCTTTATTTACCTCTGGTAGGCAGACTTCATGTTAGTTTTGAGATAAGTATATGAGTGAATCTGAGCCAAAACTACAGTTTAAACCCTTTCTGTGAGATCTACAGCATGGCATAACCCTCAAGTTCACCTGGAAAAGTTGCTTTGCCTGGTGATCTCTTGTGCATTTAGAGCATCATAAAAAAACTGCTCTTTGCAAACCTAAGTCGAGCTAATGTATAGTCTGGTAGTTGAGGGAAGGTTTTCCTCTGTGTATTTTACTTTTAGAACACATCTGTCTGCCCTTGAATTAGTTTGCTCTCTGAACCGTAATCCCTCTTTTATCTGGAGAATATCTGAAATGTCGTTCAGTTTTAGCAGTGTATCCTGAATCCAGCAGAGATTTCTTAATACACAGAACAGATGAGAATTTGTTTCTACCCATTTATTATACCTGGAGCATACCTCAGCAGTCTCTTGACACTGCCTGTTTTGCTGACTCAGAGTACTAACGGAGAGTAGCAAAAGAAATACAAGTAATTTATTTGAGCTATTCTGGGACTCCATAGCCTTACAGCAAGAAAGTCCTCCAGCTTGGAAAAAGTGTGAACTTTGAGTTTGTTGTCCACTACTGCTGGAAACAGAGCTACAGTATGAAAATGAATCGCATGTAGGGATGTTAGGTACGTATTCAACAACTGGAGATCACAACGTGGTTAGTGTGGAATTTATGGAAAATCCGTATTTTTTCATTTCCCCAGAATTTATAAAAACATTTTTGTAAGTTACTGCATTTTTAAATGCCACTCTGAGAGTGTGCCTACACTTCCCAACACATTTTGCAACTGAATTTTGAATGTGCTTCAAAATTTTGTTTTAACAGAGACGAAAAAAAACCCAGTAACAATAAATATAGATGAACTCTGAAAAACGTGCTGAGCACATATAAGTAGAATTCATTGCTATGAAAGTTAGGAAGGGCGAGGAACAGGATTAGATGGGGTAGGGAGCTCTTACTGCTGGTAAAAAAAGCAGCATGCAAAGAGACCAAAGGACAATTTTGCAATAAAAAACAAATATGCAAGCAGCTGCTATCAACACCGATAGAAATTAAATGCCAGTCTAAGTGGGATTTTCAACAGCACTCGGCACTGGCTTAATTTACTTTCTGCTGCAGTGGCTGGGACTTTTGCTGGTGAGCTTAGACAAAGCCACGCTTCTGAAAACACCGCCCTGAAATCACCCCTACCTCTCCTGCTCCTTGATCCTGGAAAATACCCCTATCATCTTCAGAATAAAAATTTCAGGATGGAAAACGTTTCTTTGCTGCGTGACCTTGCAGCAGCAACCGTGCTGATACAAGAGAAGGGGTTTTTTTTGGAGCTTGACCTCACAGTTCACTCCCTCTCTGCCTCTCCAGCAGACGCACTGAATTTTGTTTCAGCTAAATCCTGTGAGCAGAACCCATCGGGCTGAGGCTCTGAGCCGGAAGAGAGTTGTTCATCTTTGACAGAACACAGTGTGTGCAGCTGAGCTGGAACTGTGAACGGAGTTTCATTTTCTCTTTGCTCTGCCCCTCTAAGCTAGCTCTGACCTGACCCCGTCCCCTCAGGGTGCCAGGCAGTCTCTGCTTGCTCCTCTCCTCCGTCACCTGGTGGTCCAGCAGAGGGGCAAGTCCTCCCAGTAGCTCCAGACATCTGGTGTCCCAGTGGAAGGGAGGAGAGGAGGGCTGTTGAAGGAGGCGTGCTAGCAGACATGCGGGCAGGTTACCAACCATATACCCTTTTTTTTTTTGGTGGTAATGGGGCACTATTAGGATTTTGACTTTTGCATTGAGCCTTCCTGTTCCAAACCGAGTGCAACCAGACTGCTCATCTCATCCCATCCCCATGTATAATTACTACTGTGTGTAATGACCAGTCAGCACACCCCTCAGTGTTGGAAAACAACCGGGGGGTGCCAGAGATGAGGACTCATGAGAAGCAAGAGCACTGTGTGAAATCCTTGATTATGTTACTGTAGACTCTAGAATGGCTTGATCAAAATGTACATCAGCTGCTTGGGGTGGCAGGGCAGTAACTTGGTCATCTTGAGCAGTTGTGGCCATAGATATACTGTTTCCCAGATCATGGCAGCTCTGCAGCAGAGTGCCATCTGGCCTTGCTCTCCACACAACAGCAGCCCTTGGTCCACTCATCTCTAGCAGATCTCTCTTGTGATAGGAAGAGGGGTAATGGCTTTAAACCAGAAGAGGGAAGATTTAGACTAGATATAAAGTAGAAATTTTTTACAATGAGGGTGGTGAAACACTGGCACAGGCTGCTAAGAGAGGTGGTAGATGCCCCCTCCCTGGAAACATTCCAGGTCAGGTTGGATGGGGCTCTGAGCAACCTGATCTGGTTGAAGATGTCCCTGCTCACTGCAGGGGTGGGTGGACGAGATGACCTTTAAACGTCCCTTCCAACCCAAACTATTCTATGACCTCCTCATGAACCTCAGCTTTAACTTCCCTCTGAGCAGGATGATGCCACTGCGACACCAGCAGGCATTCAGCTCCCCGCTCCAGAGCAAACAGACGCGGCAAGGTAAGGACTCTTCTTCCTCTGAAGCAACAGGAGGGAACAGTCTCATGTTTTTCGTTCCCTGCCTGAATTTAAGGATGGCAGAAAGCCAAGGAATAGCACGGTGTGCGCACCTATGCAAACTGCAGCAGAGGAATATAATTTTCTAATCTTCAGAGCAGCCCTTCACATGGGCCCAGGGGACTGTAGCCCGGCAGCTGGTAAGAGTGTTTTCTCAAACACACCCCGGCACAAAACCACGTGCTTCACATTTAAGCTCAAACTCACAGAAATGGTACTAATACAGGGCTTTCCACTTTTACTCATTTTTTAAAGAAGAATCACACACATTTTGATTCTGGTAACGTGAATTCTTTTTTCACACCCGCACCTCTGAAACTGCGGTTAGCAACAGCGCGATTTCACGTTCAATACTTCTCTCTTATGGTTTCCTTTTACCATCTGTATCATGAATTAGCCCTTTTTTTCTCCGTTTTCTAAGAGAAGAAAGCATTCTTAAGGAGAGCGTGAAATTAAACCCCCAAAACTCCCTTCCTCTTTCCAACTCCCCGAATCTAATAGTGAAAATTTATTCTCTTTTAGTGCAGCTGTCATGATGTCACTAGGCATGCTAACGACATCGCATAAAATTAGAGATACATTACTAATTCTAACCTTAAGAAGAAACAGCTATAAAATTGTCACAGACTTGTCATACAGGGTGGATCCTGGAAAAATAATTTTAAAAATTTTCAATTTCCCCTTGAGTGAAAACCAAAAAATGACCTGATTTAAACCTGTGACTGAGTCATATGTGGAAAATAAGCAACTTTTGTCCACAGGGATGTCCTAACTTTCGTGCCGCAGTACCTTTCTGGATGTAGGCTGTTGAAAATGTGGCCCACCTAGTATAAAGAATTCAGGTGAAGGAATAACTGCATCAAGAAATCAATCGCGCCATTACAGAATACATACATATGTTTAAAGTCCAAGTTTCTTAAGGTTAATGCATTAAAAATCAGAGTTGGGCACAAAAGCGAATCAATTGAGAGGTATCAAATATAATAAGTTACCGGTGCTGAAAGCAACAAATTGACTCTGACTTGTGCAAGCAGTCCACACCATATGCCTTTCTATTCCAGTGTTTCAGCGAACTGCTTAGAGTAAATAAATTAATTGCATCATCATGAGGAAACACACGTGGAATTTGCTTTACCACAAGGCAGAATGTAACTCGGTAGGTGACCCAAACGGATGAGCAACGGAGCTGTGGGGAGCTTCAGCGGAGTTCTTGGAAAGCCACTGTATTTGCTGCAACAGTAATTAGACATGAGCTGGCAAGGGCTGATGGTGGTGCAGTTTTAAATAAAACTTGGTATTTATTAAAATGCTTTGGATAACAGTTGATGCTCTTCGCTCAACATTCTTCATTGTTCCAACAGCCCTGAAAGAAGAGTTGCGAGAACTCCAAAAAAGTTCCCATAGCAACAGCAAGGAGAGGGGACAATTTTTCTCCCAGTCCCTGGGCGAACAGCAACGACACGCCATTTTGGTGGACGGCCCTTCCTGTGCTGGGCGGGTCTACTCTGTGTCACAATTTCACACAGAAAGGCAGTATTTTCACTGGCCCCCCCAAAAGAGATGACTGCCTTTTCTGTTAAAATTGTTATATTATTTTTGCTCTAAGGAGGATGAAGAATCACAGAATGGTGGAGGTTGGGAAGGACCTTAAAGACCATCTAGTTCCAACCCCCCTGCCTTGGGCAGGGACACTTCCCGCTAGACCAGGCGGCTCAAAGCCCCATCCAGCCTGGCCTTGAACACTTCCAGGGATGGGGCATCCACAACCTCCCTGGGCAACCTGTTCCACTGCCTCACCACCCTCACAGTGAAAAATTTCTTCCTGATATCTAATCTAAACCTACCCTCTTCCAGTTTGAATCCACCACCCCTCATTGTATCACTAAACGCCCTTGTAAAAACTCCCTCTCCAGCCTCTTTTTATCCTCAGAAATAAGAATGACCAAACAAGAGCCTGCACACATTCACGTCCCAGACTGCAAATAAGGGCAGCGACGAGGCTTGATGACTGCCTCCTCATGGAAACTCCCTCAAATCCGTGCCCAAGCAGGTGAGGTCCACCCACCCGTGAGCCCCAGTTTTGCTCCCAGCCCCTTGGAATATTCACAAGGGACTTTGTGTCTCTGGAGGGATTCTGGGGTTCCCTCCAGCCCTTTCATTGCTGCTGCTGTCAGCAGCGGGCCACTTCCCCAGAGGATTCCCAGTGTGTGGACTTACTCTTCCACACAGAAACAGAGATGATGGGTCAGGGTATGAGATGAACTGGAATGGGCTACATGGAGCTCCCTAGCTTAAGATGAGCCTACCCAATCTTTTGTAGTTGCCTTCAGGAATGTAATAGCTAATCACAGAACCTGCAAAAGCTGTCAGAACAGTCCTGAGGTTAGCACACTTCTCTGGGTATCGCAAAACTCTTTATTTACTGGAGGCTTTTATGTACGACTCTAGGAATACTTTCTAATGCAGACACGTCCTAACAACAAAACCCAGCAATTCGTGTATCCATGCTTCAACAAAGCGTTTCAGAATAGCAGCCTCTATTATTTCAGGATTTCCCAGGACATGAAAACAAACTATTCTTAACAGGAAAATTTACTAAAATTACAAATGTACATATTACAATTTATGTGCTCTCTTATATGCATCTACACTCTGGCTTAGTGCCTTCAGCGCTCTCACATGATGACATATTTTCTACTTAATTCTCACTGTTATCCAAAAAGATCAATGATTTAATCAACTTTTTAATTAACTAAGCACAGTTTCTGCACACTTGATGTATCAGTTTCCGCAGCTCTTCCCTCACTGAATACTTCCTACCAATTCCCTACATCAAAAAGATGTTTTTTAGTTGAGGTTACCGGCACTAACTGTGCTCACAACCCCAGTATGAATTCTTACACAGGCAAATGTAGGAAAGCATTGGTCCCAGGACGTGCACAGTACATTCGGAGTGCCAGACTGGCATATACTAGCCTATTTTGACTACGGGCTGTAACTATGCCTACACAAAGTCTTGCCCACGCAGGCTGGGCTTTTTTCCATCATGCTAACCGGTACAACTGGTAGATCAGGCCCTGACCCAAGCGCAACGGCGACGACAAAGTATTAAGAGACTCCTGTGCTCTGGGGGTTTCCCTTGCACCAGCACTGCCCCTGTTGTTCTGGCCGGCACATTCCCGGCGGGAAAGGTCCGACATCAAAGGCCGGTGCCTGTCAGAACCGCCTAACCATGCTGACTGCTTTCCTTAGTGCAGTTTTTCAAACATTTGGGGGTTTGTCGGGAATTTCTTACCAACAAGGAAAAAAGAACAAAGATCTAGATGAAAACCTGATTGTAAAAAAATGACAGTTTTCTGCCTTCAGAAACTGAAGTTTTTTTAAAAATGCCCCTTGTTATAAAATTCTAAAAAATGAAACACAAGAAATATTTAGTGGGATTTTTCATTTTAAAAAAATCCATCTTTTTCTTTAAAAAGCTCTGATGAATTTTCAGCCATGTGAAAGAGTATGTTCCAAGAGACTCATTCTTCTATGAAGGTGCTGGCTTGCCAGTTTACACTGCTGAAACGGGAACAATGCAGGATCAACAAAATGTACTTACAGAGAAGCTGTTCAAAGAAATTTCTAGCGCCTACAACTACCAGGCAGCTTTTGACAATAAAATATTCTTTTTATACAGAATTAGGGAAACATTTGCTTTCATATAGAGCATTAACTTCAATAGTAAATGGAGTCACAGTAGTGCACTTTGTATAAAAATCTAACCAGGCCCATACTCTCTCTCCTTGATTTTAAACACCAACATTATAGATTAGAAATTATTAAAAATCGAAGAAGCCAATGTATTATTAGCTGACAAATTTCAGGGAAGCTCACAAGAGTTAAACCAGGCAGCAGAGCCCTCCTCCTCCTCCCTTGTATTTGTGTCCTCAAACAAGGGTGCTGAGAAGAGCTCAAGCAGCACCGCCCCCTCCCCCCAAAATAATTGAGCATGCCCTCAGCTCCCATAAAGTCAGCCTGAACAATCCCGAGGGAGGTAGAAATTCCCATAAAAGGATCATTCCAAATCCCCAGGATAAGTTTATTTGGCATGCTATTCAAGCAAAAGGAGCCTTGCAATTGTTTTCCTTGACCTTTTAACCTGCTTTTCTTATCCCAACAGAGGTCAAAGGACAAGAACCAGGCTCCCTTCCCCCAGCCTCTCCCTGCCCCGGCCCCTGAGCACACCCAGGCTCAAAGGGAAGAGTTTAACCCAGGCAGCCAGAAACAGATGTCTGCAATTCGAGGGCTGGGGGAGGGAAGGGAAAGGAAGTGTAGGAAAGGTGACTTGAAGCTGCTATTTATTTAATTGATCATTAAGCCTGGTAAGGAGAGAAAAATCGAAGAAAGTTTTCCTGCAGGCAAAGAAAGTAATGGGGATTAGGGCACTCTGTGTATTGATGCTGATATAATAGTATTTTTTCTTTGCTAGTTTCAGTGGGGCAAATCTTAGCAATGCTTTAAGAGATTACATCTGACTCCTCACTGCTCTCCAGGAGGCAGAGGAGACGGGACTCCATCACATTTGCATTCCCCTACAGAAGCTGGAAATAATCCTGCGCTGTTTACATTATGAAGCACCCTCGGTTTCAGCTCTCTTGGTAGTTGCAAACCCCTGAAGAGGTGGAGGAGGAGGAGGAGGAAGAAGGCTGCTCTGAAAGGGGGCAACCCCCCGCAGGGTGGCTGTCCCTGCCCACCCCAAGGGCTTGCCCTGATGACAACCTGCCACATGAGCAAGGCCAAACCCGCTGTGCCTGCCTCACGGATGCACTGCCTTGTGTGCGCCTTCCCCGGCGCTGCCGACGGAGGACAAAATGGAGGCAGCAGATGGTGGTGTTGGATGGGAGGACTCCCAAGCGCTGAATAGGCCCAAAAGCTGCCAGGGCTATTTGCTGGTACACCATCTACCTGCAGCCCGGTGTGGTGCGGGGGCTGGCTCTCCCACCGCGGACAGGCAGTGCCCAAAGCCTGCCTGAGCTGCAGGCCGCGGGGGGCCACGCTCGCCCGGGCCCGGGCTCAGCCCCAGGCCCAGGCCCAGGCGGCAGAGCCAGGCCCAGCCCGGCCGCCGGGGCAGCACTAGGAAGCCCCGCGTCCCCTCTGGCCGGCCGGCACGGCAGCCCGGCGCCGGAGGCGGCTCCCCAGCCGGGGAGTGCCCCTCTCTTCCAGGGTTGTCGGTACCCGCCCGGCGCGGCGG
>VXBO01011791.1:107985-211652 GCA_013400135.1 Rhinoptilus africanus | reverse complement strand
GTGTTTTTTTTCTTTTTTTTTTTTAAACCAGAAATGTCTAAATGTGCCGTTTCCTCCTACCGCCGGGGCGGCGTTAAAACGCTCTGCGGGGAGGCCGGGGCCCGGGGAGCAGAGACGGGGAGGCCGCGGAGGCGCTGGGGGCTGAAGGGGGCAGCGGCCGCCATCTTCCCTCCCCGCCCAGCCACAGGGTCTCCTCCTAACACCCCCCCCTGCCCCCGAACCTGGCTCCGCTGTGAGGAGGGAAGATTTTACAAAAAATCAAGGAGAAAATGGGCGAGGGGCGGTGGTCCGTGACTCCCCCGCTCCTGTGGGGCTCCCGGCCCCAGCTGCCTCCCCCACCAGCGGTGGGTCAAGGCCTAGCACAGGCTTTCCTCTGAAGTGTTGAGGCGATTTCGTGCCGAGGGGTAGTTCGCGTGTGGGAGGCATCACTGCAAATTGCCTTACTTTGGGGCGAAACCAGAGCGAAGGGGGAGGTCACGCGTGTTCCTGCATCTCGTGGCTCTTTCTGCATCCCATTACCTTGCCCCTTGGGCTGCGGGTGCTGCAAAAATGGGCCAAAGAATGCGTTTCGAAGCCAAGAAAGCTTCATGGTCAGTCAGTTACATTTATGTTCACAACGTGCTGCTTATATGTTAGAGAATTTCCCTCTAAATTTTCATGCAGAATAAGGAGGTGGGGATACGGGAAAGTGCTCTAGAAACCTTGATTTAGGGCGTGGGAGGCAACTCATGGATGCCCCTTCAGTCCTGATGGCGATGTTGTGTAGGTACTGCGCTTGTGCACTGAGAACAGTGAAGATCCCTCACGAGACAGCTTCATCTGAATCCTTTGAAGATTTTAGGCAGTGGGAGTTTAAAAGCATTTGGACCAAGTGAGGTCACGTCCTTCCCTCAGCAGGTCACGGTGAGGGCTGTAGCGCGTCGTCCTCTGAGGTGACTCTGGCATGTAGCTGTGAAACAGGGATTTCGCCGTCCTTGTGCCGGTTGCCCTGTGTAGTACCAAAATCTGTGAGCCCCACTCCAGCTTGTCTGCACCATGATCTTCCATGTCAGCCCAGAAGGACCTGGCAGAAGAAACGGTGTGCTCCGCTGCCCGTCATCACGGGACCTTCTGGGAGCGATACAGCTGCAGTGTCCTCTGCAACCTCAGTCAAGACAACAAAATAAGGGGTATAATTTCTTTGTGATACCAGTGCATCACCTCTTGTCTTTCCTGAATTTTTTCCTAAGTGTTCACTAAACTTAAAAAAAAAAAAAAAAAGCGCCAAAGTCTGTCACATGCTGCCCAGAGTGAACAGATTCAAGGAGGTCTCTCCTGAGACCCTGGGACAGCTCATACAGCAAAGTCAATGACAACATGAAGCTGCGCTGCAAGAGTGTGCTGTGAAACTCATTCCAAGGGTAAAAGTCAGACTGATGTGAGTGATGTGGTATTTCATGGGGATGTAAAATTAGGATACGCGCAGAGGGCCAATTTCTCTGCTGACCTAATCTAATGCCATTCCAGTAATCTCAGAAAATTGCACTGATTAATACAAGAAGTGACTCTGATCCTGGAACGATGAGAGCAGTATTTCAGCAAAAGCAAGTAAAGGGGACTGTAAATTTCAGGCATGGTGTAAACTGATGTTTACTTAAAACAGTAATTGTGTCCATAATTCACATAGGATCAGTTCTGCCCATGAGAAGTTATCAGTGTGATTTAAAAGCTTTTGTAATTAACTTTGAGTGTTAGAGTGGCACCAGTGGAAAAATGTTAGCAACTACCCCTTTTGTTACTAATTTAAACTTGCTATGCAGCTTAAACCCCAACTTGCATCGCAGCCGAATTTGACAAGTTAGCTTTTGTTGGTCTGTTTTAACACATTTCAAGAGCCCTAAATATAATTCTAGTGTATCAGCTCTTTTTAAGAAGAAAATAAGGAAAAGCAAAGCTTTTCTGTGTGCTTGAGAAGACTGAAATCACTATCATCGTGGGTCTAGCGTTCATATTTTACGTTCTGATAAGCCATCTTTTGTGGAAATAATTATTAAAACATATTTTTATTTTTAAAGACTGTTTGATTTCTTTTGCTGCTGGAGGTATGCTGCCCAGTCTGTTGTCTGAAAGAAACTCATGACAAAATGGGCAAACTGTCAGGAAAATAAGACCTAATGATGGAGAAAATCCAAATGGAAAGCCTGCTGCAATTTGACAAGGATCCACCAGAATTACTGGACGCATTACAAACACCACTAATGCTTGCAATCTCAACCCAAGTCATAAAATACTTTCTGTTAAAGGGCTAGTGACAATTCTTTGTACAGCTGAACAAAATACAATTATTTCATCCTGCATTGTTTGAGATTTTATTATTCAGCTTGCCTCACTAATGCATATGCAGTCGTGTTTGTCTAAGACAGAATATCAATAAGCTTTGGTTTTTGCCCAGGATTTTTCCTGAGCAGTTACTGTGTAATGGAATGAATTGGGGTGACCAGAACCCAGGGTCCTAGGCGTTCTCTCTCTGTTAAAGTAAAATCAAGTGTTCTTAGTAGGCTATCAGGAAAACTAAAAAGAAAAAAATACACAACTGCATCAGTCTTGGCTATAGATCAAATGATGTTGTATGTATGTATATGTAAGTGTGCACTGGCATAAGCCTTAAAACATTTAGTTCTGTAAAGAACTTTATTGCTACACCGTAACAGGCAAGAGCTTCCGTTTTGGTACTGGAAGTTGCCTGATAGCAGAAAACAGAGGCCTTCCCAGTAGCTCATCACTGCTTTTAAAAATATGTCAGTTGCTAATCCTTTTACATGAGAAATGTTTTTGTCACAGGGAAAATACAATTTCTTTTAGGTCGCTGGGCTTGGGACCATAAAATCCATAGTGCCCTTGGTGGATGTTTATTCCAAAGGAAAGCAAGAAATGTAATTATTCTTTTCCCTTTGTGTTTTGTTGTGATGATGTTAGCATACATAAATAGTTTAAAGTCCCATTTATTCTGTAATACTCTTGGTATTTATTGCGGAATATGCTGAATCATGAGATCCTTTGGCCACCTTGCCATCTTCCTTTTCCCAAATAGCTCCTTGGTTTTAAGGCTGTCCTAGCCCATCTCTCCCTTTTCCCCTCTTGCTCCATGTGAGAGAGGTTTTGATTTTATTTCGCTGCAGGCTGTATATTGCAACTCATCCGCTTGTATTGACACTGAAGCAGAGTATTGAAAAGTTGGGGTGCGGCTGGCTCTTGGTGTGAACACTGGATAATGTGCAGGGATGCCTGACTCCTAACTGTATAATGAAATCTTGCATACAAAAGGTAAAACTAATATTTCTTTCTGTTTACGACTGAAATTAAACCCGGCTTGTTTTCAACAAGCATTCCTCATTTCTTCTTTTCAAAGCCGTGAGGATAGTTGACCTACTTTTCAGGTGGAAAAAAAGAGACACGGAGGCAGCAAGCTGTTTTGTAATACACTGTAAAATGATTTCCCTCCACAAGTACATAAACTGTTATTTACATTTAAATATGATTGGCCTTCCAAATCTGAGAGTATCTCCTTTGATTCCTCAGATGTTGCTTTTTAAAGTGAGTGGTCACAGATTTAGGGGAATGCAGCATTTGCTCCTTTAAAACAAATCTTTACCGTGTCTGTTTTTTCCTGCTTATTTGAAAGCAGATTTGTTGTTTTTCTTCCAGACTTGTATTTTGGGGGGCGGTGTTCAGACAAGGGCTCAGATGTATATGTGATCCTTCAACCTTCAGACCAAGACAAATTTAACCGTGGTGCATTTATGAGACCTGTGGGTGTGATCAAGAAGCAGGTTTTCCAAATCAATTAAGCGATGGCGTGGTGTGCTGGAGAGGGAGGCAGAGGATCTGAATGGAGTCTCTGCGTGGCTGATGCCGTTTGGAAAGGGTCTCTGCTGCAGCGGATCGGCAGCCTGTCATTCGCCGCCTCCCACTTCAGTTTCACCCCAACCGTAGAGAAGTCAGAGTCTGGAACGCAAAAGCTAGTTTCTCAGATTTCCCTCTGACATCCAGTACTGAATGTACCTTCTGTGTCTGAACTGAAAATTTCATCACCTTTTTTACTCTTCTGATTTCACTCTCCCCGTTTCGTTCCTTACATAAAGCAGAAAACACACGCAAGGAAAAGCAGCCAGAAGGTCCCTCAGACTAGAGGGGGGTTGGGATGTTGTTCAAGACAATTACTCTGGGAGACTGTGTAGCTATGCAATAGCAGAGCCAAAGGAGCCCTGGGGAATTACATCAGCTTTATTTTTTTCTCCTAAGGGGAAAAATCTTGAATAGGGTTATGAGCTGCCTAACTCTAATCAGCGCTGTCCTAGTTCACAGCACACAGAGCTTCTGCAACATGCTGTTTTCAAAAACCAAGGCACATAATTTCCTGTGAAGCCCTAAAGAATGGAAGGGCTAATATGAAACGCAGGCTTTTTCCTGGTAATCCTCTCTGTGTATACCCTCTTTCACCTTCAGTCTCCTTTGTCTCCTTGCTGTCATTCGTGACTCAGCACCGCCTTTCATAGAAACCCCGTGCCTCTCTCTAACAGGCGGATGGCCTCACGCGCCTCTTGCAGGACTGCAGATCTGCTTCCTTTGTCTGCCCGCCTTAACCTGACTCATCTCTTCTTGGACACCGGCCTTTGCCACTCACTTCCTGACAGCACAAATTATCACACTGGGTCATTAAAAAAAAAAAAAAAAAAATTCCACTCAAGGACGTTAATGTTGTGGGATTACTCAGCTAATTGCAACGCTAACTGAGCGGCAGGTTTCAGCCACACCAGGAGCTGGTACCTCCCGGCCGTGACTCCCAGGGCTCTCCGAGAGGGCTGCTTACTTCAGCCCCTGCTAAAAGCGCAGTCCTGCGTCCTGCAGCGTTGTGCCACCTGCACGGCTGGACGTAAAAAGCCCCACAACCCCTGTCATCTCTCCTGCTGCGGGGTGGCAGCACCCACTGCTAGTACTTTCTTTTGCTTCCCCATCACTTGGAGCGCCGTCTCTGCAGGGCAGACATTTTGCTTCGCTTTGTGATTATCCAGCACCCCGCACCCCCCCACCTGTGACAATAATGAAAAATTTAAGCCGTTGCCAGCCTAATGGTTCTGACACGCAGACGAAATGAAATAACTCAGAGTGGAGCTGGCAACCAGGAAACTTCAGAAACAAATTGATCTGGCAAGGAGTTTTCATTATGCTTCAGGGAACAGGTTGATCTGACAAAAATAGAAGCTGGCAAATAGATTACCTCTTGGAAAACGGCGCACCGAGGTGGTGCAGTGAGAGGAGGGGCGGTGTCTGATCTGGCTCCAGGAGGTAGGGTTGGCTGGCCCGGTGGAAACGAGGAGACCAAGCCCTCTTTGGAAGGGAGATTTTGTCATTTGCGTGTTTCAGAAAGCACCGTGCAGGCTGGCGGCTCTCTCCCGCGGCTCCTGTGGCAGTCGGGAGGCTCTGCCAGCGCGCATCAGCCCTGACTTTCTGCAACTCGTTCTGCTCTCACTCGGCACCATCGTGGTGTCTGCCTGCTTCTGACCTTTCCTGTCTCTGGGGCCTCTGCTCTGCCTCAGCTTCCCTCCTGAGCGAGGCCAGGGAGGGTGAGGAGCCCTGGGGGAGATTTTGCCCAAATTGCCCAACTGTGGTAGCTGCTGTCACATGTACCGTATGTTACACCTGAAAAGCATGTTTAATCTTTAATGGTGGGAGAGGAGAAGGTGTTTATAACCTGCTATATAAGCCTCTAGTATTGCTGATGGGAACACCAGGCCTGCAAAACAGTTAAAAGATTTTTGTGGCACACAAAAACGTTTTGCCATCAGTATCAAACATGCAAACCGTTCATTCTCTTAGAAAAAATTCCCCTTACCTTTCTAGTAATTAAAAATAAATTCTCTGTGAGTATAATCTTCTGAAAAGTAGCCTGTTCTTTCTGTAAATTCTTCCTGTCAGCTCTCTCCCGTGGTTTTTTTTCTTTAACGATTCATCTTTCAGCTACTCACTGTTACCTTATATGGTCTCCCCATACGTCTGGGCTTTTTCTTAATGAATGGTATTCTCCGTACCCTGTTTTGATGCTTGGTAAGAATTATAGCTTCTTACTATTTTATAACAGTATAGGCATGAAGAGTTTTCAAAAATTTTAGCAAGTATGTTCTTTTCCACTGTGTAAGTACCATCAACTAAATGATTTAGCTAAATTGTATAAAAAGAATAAATCTGGGTTGCAGAAGTTGATCAGAAGTCCTGGGATATACATTGGGAAAAATACTAAATATGTATGTCATGGCACACACAGACATTTTCCTACTCATCTAAAGTTGGAAAAATGGGAAATAAAAAAATTGCTACAGAATATTACCTTGTTTGTCTTTTACTGTGGTCGTAATGATGTTTCTCAGTTAACATTAATGCACTATAATAAAAATTAGAGCACATCACAGTCCATGCGTTGCTGCAGATCCCTTATTCATAATTTGGGAAGCCTTGTGGGCCCTTATACTTGCCTGCTAGGATAAGAATATACTTTTCCAGGAGAATAAGCATTCCCAGGGATGACAGAAGAGTAGTATAGTAGATCAAACACAGACTATATATAGGAACTCTTGCAATTTCTGCGTTTTTTCCTGTTCTTACTGCCTTTCTGACAATTTCATGGTTTCCTGCTGGCAATCCATCTGTTGCACTTTTAAGTGAAGGTGATGTACAAATCTTGCAGTAGTTATGAAAGCATTACAAGGGAAAGGTGTAATTTTGATTTTTTGCGTTATAAAGCAGTTTGAAAAATACACGGATAAAAATGCCTAACAGCTAATGGTGACAAGCTGTTATAATAACGAACACAAACACATTATTCTACCATGAAGACTTCGCGAACGTATTTCAGTTGTGTGCAACTGTTAGTAATGAGTTGTCCAGCCCAATGACATCTAGATTTTTTTTTGTGTTATAATTAGCATGTCATCCAATCATGGTTCTGAGCACTTCAAACTGTTTCTTTTAATTCACATTTTTTTTTTGCTAGTCAACATTGAATGCTACTGTATTTTTGCCCAAACCATAGTTTCTAGAATTCCTCATGAATTCGGTGTTGATGAATCTAAATAGTTTTGTATGATTTGGGAGAAAACATGCCCCATTTTTTTTTGTTGTTTAAAAATGCCATCTTATTCTTGGTGTTAGTCTTTAGTTCAAATCAGCGCTGAATCACTTCTAACCAGTACATTGATTGGATTTAAAAGGTTTGTCATAGAGAATTTCCTAGGTCTCGGGATGCTTAATGTGTTACATGCTACAGTTTAACTGGAGTTTTATTAGTCAGCCTGTGAAAACAAATCAAGTTAGCCTAAAAAATTGTTGATTCAACATGGGCTTTGATGGGTAACTAAAGAACAATTATATACTTTCAGACTGTTGAGCCTTAAGCTAGGCTAAAGTTACATATTTAGTGAAAAATACCTTATGAACAGAAATTACTTTGGTTAGTGAGGACTGTAATGTGATTTAAAGTTTGAAAGACATTGCAAAAGCTTGATGAAAAGACTTACATTTTATAAGGTAGCTTTGCCTTATCTTCTGTTGTCTTTAAAGCCAATCTGAAGAATCACTGAATCAAAACAAGGAAGTCGTCATTTTCTCTTCTATTTTTTTTTTCCTTTCTCCCTTCCCCTTCTCATTTCCCCTTCCTGTTTCCCATTTCTATTTTCCTTCACCAAAAGTAAAAAAAGCCGCTTTTTTATGTGAAAAGGAGCATATCCTTTGTCCTCTCTGACCTGAATCTAGACCGGTAAAAGATTGTCTGGGTCAGTTTCTGTAGCATTTGTAGATACGATATTGTGTGAGTAGATGGAGGGTGAGCAGACGAAAGAACAATCAAGCCATTCCTGCAGTGAACTCCACCAGCCGAGAACTAGGTGACCTGGGGACTCTTTCCATTCTTAAACCACCTTTTGTGAGAAAAATAGAAAGCATATGAGGTTTAAACAGATATGCATATTTTTAAGTAATTGACCTTGACTATTTTCTGTGTTCCAATTGTCATTACCCCAGTCTTTCTAAGATAAAAAGGAAGTGTTTCGTTGCTATACTATCTCTTTTGGAAGTTTTTACAGCCTGTTCTTTGCAATATCACTATCATTTTCACATTGCTGGGAAAAAACGTTTCACTTTCCTTTGCCCAAAAATGTTAAAGGTATATTTGTCAGAAGCGTCCATTTGTGTTCAGTCATAAGGGAAAAAGAGCCTGAAATGTCATGTTTTCATGAAAATGTGAAGAAAAGATTATTTTTTGGATTTTGATTCTTCTGATATTTCTCAGGCAAATCTCATTGTGTGATTACTGCTGCTGACAAAGGATTGTAGCAGTATGAAAAGAATAAGGGAGGAGGGGAGGGAAGGAAGAGGAGGTGGTTGATTATGAATGTGAAAGCTTTATTTACACACACACATGAACAGTCAGCAGCTTTGAAAAAAGAATGCAGAGAAAAGCATGCACATACACATTTTTTACATTTCTGTATGCATAATGGCCCTCTGAAAGAATCAACCAATTTGGTAATTTTACTCCATAGAGGATTTGTTATGCTTGTAAAGAGGCAGTATTTTGAATGATGCTATGGTTTGGTTTTTTTTCTTCTTTATGCTTAGTGCTCATGAGATTAAGTTGGCAGAAGGAGGATTTTTTTCCTGTAGTCATCCAGTGCTCAGCGTGATGCAAGGCTGGTTTGGAGGGAAGACACAGAGCAGTCACCTTGCTGTCCACAAAGCATCAACAGGTCAGACACAAGACAGGTTGAACACAGTTCCACTGACAGATCTCAGAAGAAACCCATAGAGGGGAGGCGTGAGTGAGAGGAGGTGAAAGTGCTGTCGGGAGCAGCTCACCCCTCACCACCCGTTGCTGCCTTCTGATCATCCTGCGTCCACAGATTTGGAGGTTGATCCTCCGGGTGGTGGCTGTGGTGGCAGTGACTTCTGCCATATTTAGTGCGTGACAGCTTTCCTTCAAGTCCTAGAGGTGCCATGCGCTAAAGTGGAGTCCTCCAGGGGTTGGTCCCTACCATGCACTTTGTCCTGCAAGTTGGGTGACAGCTGGCAATTGGCAGAAAAGACGTCAGTGTAGTGTATTATGATCAGTGACTTTGCTGTATTGTCTAAATCACTCAGTTCAGCAAAGTTGAATGCTGGGCAATGGCATGTTAAAATCATTAATCAGTGGTGATGAAGATAAGGATTATGTCCGTGCCGGTTTGGGATGGGGTTTTTTTGTTTTTTCTGAAGAAACTTCATGGTTTTGCCAGTACTGATGCTGCGTTGTCACTGGTTGTGGTAGTGTGGCTGATGTAGGCTGATGCAGGCTAAGTGTATGCACGTGATGCACGTGCCTAAGTGTAGAGGGGTGTCCACCTGCCAGATCCTTGCTTCCTGTCTTTTGGGTTGGGAATCAGGGGGAGACCAGGATGATTGTTCATTAAATTAGACAGGACGTCTTTTGGAAAGACCCTTCTTCGTACCTGCTTTGGACCCTTTTGAAACTAGGAGGGTCAGGTCTGAGCAGCCCCAGGATCTTGGCTTTTGGAAATTTCTGCTAGGGAAGGGGAAAGGCTGGAGGAACCAAGAATGGGTGTGCGTGTGTGCACATGCACAATCTGAGCTGTGTGCCTCCATACGAGATTTCTCACTAGAGGCATGTTTCCCTCTGGTCTGTCTATCTATCTCCTTTAACCTTGATACTTAGAGAGGGCTGGAAGATATATCAGCCTGAAACATCAGCTCAGAAGGCCAAACATATCCTGGGCTGCATGAAAAGAAGCGTGGCCAGCAGGTTGAGGAAGGGGATTCTGCCCCTCTATTCCACTCTAGTGAGACCCCCGCCTGGAGTACTGTGTTCACCTCTGGAGTCCTTAGCACAAGAAGGACATGGACCTGTTGGAGTAGATCCAGAGGAGGGCCACAAAGATGATCAGAGGGCTGGAGAACCTCTCCTATGAAGACAGGCTGAGAGAGCTGGAATTATTGAGCCTGGAGAAGAGAAGGCTCCAGGGAGACCTTATAGTGATCTCCCAGTATCTGAAGGGTGCCTACAAAAAAACTGGAGAGGGAGTTTTAGGGGCATTTAGTGTTACAATGGAGGGTAGCAGATTCAAACTGGAAGAGGGTAGGTTTAGATTAGATATCAGGAAGAAATTTTTCACTGAGGGCGGCGAGGCTCTGGAACAGGTTGCCCAGGGAGGTTATGGATGTCCCATCCCTGGAAGTGTTCGAGGCCAGGCTGGATGGGGCTTTGAGTAGCCTGGTCTAGTGGGAGGTGTCCCTGCCCAGGGCAGGGGGGGGGGAACGAGATGACCTTTAAGGTCCCTTCCAACCCAAACTGTTCTATGATTCTATGTATACATGTGTAGCGAGGTGTGGGTGTTGTGTAGGGCACAATGCTATCAGTAATGGTGCACTGTTAATTTGGTGGATGTCCACGAAAGGCTGTAGCTAGCCAGGCACCTTTTGCTGCTGCTTGCCTGTGACAGGGTCTGGCGTGGGTCGGAGGCAGCCCTTGACCTGCACTCCCAAGTGGCAGGACCCTATTTCAGAATGTCAAAGGGCAGGCCGTAAATCTTTCATGTGAAACACGTTGCCAGGCTTCTAGGTAATCCCAAGGCACGTTGGGGTGTTACTTTTTGATGGCTGAGTGCGAGAGTTTTTTCTTGCCCCCAGTCCTTGCCAGTAGCAAGACCAAAGGGCTCTCACTGGGCTGGGCTGGCTGCATTGCATCCCTGGTTGCTCTCCTCTGAGAAACAGTCAGGAGAGCAGGTGAAGCTGGAAAAATCCATTGCAATTTCAGCAAAATTTAGCTATAATCACGTCGCTGCTTTAGATATTGTCAAATATACAACTTATTTATTAATTGCTGCAACAGCATGCACGGTTAGGAAGTATGTGGTTAAAATAAGATGTTAATATTTGCCTTTGTGTAGAAATGGAGCGTCACTTTGGGAGGCAGTTGGAGTTGCATGCATCTCCACAGGGACTCTATCCTTTTATTTAAAAATGCTCTCTACACAATATTTTAAGTCTTCTCTACTGATTTATCTAGAATGTTATAAAATAATATAATGATGTGTTAGATACAGCAAGTAATCTTTATTTTGAAATTTGTTATATTATGGTGAAGACACATGGTAATGCAGTGGTATATCGCAGAAGAAAATACGTATTATGCAAAATATGCTTTGAAGGGTGGACTCTAAGAATACTAAACATTTTCTACTGTAATTCCTGTCATGACAAAACTTCTCTCTTACTGATGAGGTTTGGATAAATATTTAAAACTAAAATGTTTTCTGTGGAAAGATGCAGATTCAATGGCATGAAAATATTCTACAGACTTGCAAGACTTTGCTAAATTTCATATTGAAAAAAATCCAACACATGCCAAAATAATCTGAATATTTTGCCTTAACTTTCCAAATGAAACTTTCAATTTTTTATTTCAAATGGATTTCCTGCCTGGAACTCTGCTTTCATTAAAAAAACCCTCAAAATTGAAATGATGTGTGCAACACTGACAGGATTTTCAGTTCAGTGACAACTGCTTTTTCTGTCCTCTTTCTCTTCTCCTCCCCCAGTGGATTTTTCAGAATTGCTGTCAACTAAAAATATCCATGATATTTCTAGGTCTGTGTCTGAGTACTCTGCTTCACAGATCTTTCCCTTTGCACTGCGTCACTTCCACAGCTATCCCACACTTTTTACACATTGATTTTCAAAGTTTTCACAATTGCCGGTCGTCTGTCTTACCTCCATCACACTGAGGTACTTTTTCTCTATACCTTACATCAAGTGACAGAGTCTGAGAAACCTCTGTGGGAGAAAACTTATTTCCATCAGTTTGTTTAGAGTTTTCTCTACCTTCCCAAGGCTTTGGGTTTTGCATACTGCCCACTCTGAACTCTGCTGTTTCTTGGCAAATTTCCCCACGTGTTTCATGTTATCAGCTAGGCTTGGGATGGTGCCTCCAAAATATGAGGGATCCATTTCCAATCAGCGCTTGAAACATTTTTTGCATCTCAAGGACTACTTCCCTGCTCCTTTCCACCCACAGCGTGGGGTTTGTAGCGGGCTGTTACAGGAACAGGGAGCAACAGCAGTGGCTGGAAGTGCTGGAAGCCCAGTTCTCCATTTCTGTGCAGCAGGTATAAATATTGCAGCTAAATGGTTCATCGAGCGCAGTTCTGCGACAGGCCCCACACACGTCTGTGCCACGCAGCAGAGCCATTTTGCAATCAGAAGCAGTTTAAGCGGTACAGGGACCGGAGCCGTTGGCGAATCCACAGTGTGATGGGGACCTGCTTACTGCCGTTTTACCCTCCATCTCACCCCTTGGTAGGATAGGATGCCCTTAATGAACAGTACCTAAGCAGAGTGGCCTCAGCTGACAGCTAATTGCTGTAGATCAGAGGGGAGATGATGAAAAAATGCAGGAAAGGGATTCTTCATATAGGCATTAAACTCCAAAAAGATGATTCATTACAGGTTTCTCATGTGAAAGGCCCAAGACCACCTCACTGTAAAGCAGTGTCAGTTCACTGATTTCAGCAGGAAAATGCTTATTTTCATCTCTCTAGAATCTCATCACTAACAGAGACTTGAAGTGTCAGTCTAGATCCCAAACCTTGCACTCCTGAGAGAGCAAACTTACAATCACAAACACAGAAAAGGGGCTGATAAATCACCATGTCAGGGCTAACATGCAGCACGGGGACGGACTAGCTCCAGATGGGGACGACAACTGTAGTTTGTTCACTGTTGTGCACTGCAATTCTGACATGGGGCCATTGTTTGAAAGGGAAGGTTATTTTTAAATTGACACAAGCCAAGTTACAACAGCTTTTTCCTTTCAGACGTGACTCCTATGCAGAGAACCAAGAAGTGGCTGTGTCAGTCCTACTTCATTTGGAGATTTCTTCAGAAAAAGTGTTTCATAGAATCACAGAATGGTTTGGGTTGGAAGGACCTTACAGACCATCTAGTTCCAACCCCCCTGCCATGGGCAGGGACACCTCCCACTAGACCAGGCTGCTCCAAGCCCCATCCAGCCTGACCTTGAACACTTCCAGGGATGGGGCATCCACAGCTTTTCTGGGCAACCTGTTCCACTGCCTCACCACCCTCATAGTGAAAAATTTCTCCCTGATATCTAATCTAAACCTACCCTCTTCTTGTTTGAAGTCATTATCCCTCATCCTTCTATTTCTGAAGCTGGTTTATCCTTCCTAGGTGTGCTGGAGCTGCTGTGTCAGACCAGAGGGGCTGGTGCAGGGGTCCACAGGAGCTCCCATAAGGGGCAATTAATGCGTACCCCAGCCCCGCTGTCAGCTCTGGCACCCATCTCAGAGCCCAAAGCGCTGGTAGCCGTGGTGGAGACCTGGGTGACTGATCTCTAAGCCATCTGTGAGGAATACGCAGCCTCTCAAATAGGCATCTGCCTTTAATCCTAGCAAAAATTTTGGCGGCAGACACCCACCCATAGCTGCGCGCTCTAATTCGCCCTCACTTCACATCCATGTGCACAGCCTTCAGTCACACCTTGGGATTGTAGCACGAACCTGCCCAAATGTGTCTGTCTTACAAAACCAGCAAGGCACCGTGCAGGACTGTGGGGGCTCCCCACGGTGGGTGATGGCAGGGACTGGCAGCAGGGGCCCGTCCCACCCCCAGCCGGGCACAGGGCAGCCGGGGGCACCGGGGCAGCCCCGGGCATCAGGGACACCCCTGGGGATGGGGACAGGGATGGGTCATGGGCTCCTGTGTGGGCTGGGCTCAGGGGGCCCACGGGTGGGCTGCGCAGGGCTGTGGGGAGCTGGAGACCGTCCCTGCTGCGGCATCACTGGGGCTGGGGCTGGTGGCCCCAGGGGGGCTGACATGGGGTCTGAGCCCTGGGCAGGGTGGAGGAATCCCGGGGGACTGGTGATGCCCCCGAGGACATGACAGAAAGCATGCAGGTGGGCAGGCATGGTTGCCTCCTGTAGGTGATTTAGTGACAGGCTTGTAGTAGCAGATAGAAAGAGCAAATGGCAAGTCTCGGAATGCTTTTAATATGTAACAGCTTATTTAGTCATTTTAGTAAAATCATTTATTTATGTGAACTGAAATTTGGCCCTTTAACTGTAATGTGTAGGTCTGGCACATGATCTTCCGTGCAGAATATCTGACTCTCCAGGCAGAGCTGCTTATATTCCAGGATTTTCTAGGTTTCTCTAAGCTATTTCTGTCATATCTTTGTTAGGTGGATTATGCGTGTTATTTCTCATTCCTAACAGTGAAATACAAACCTCCTACTTAGGCATTTCCCACAAAGCAAAAACCCTCTGCAACTTAGAAGTGTCGAACGCTGATTTACTGTTCGTGTGTGAACAAATAAATTCCCCCCAAACCTGCTGCTGGGCACACAGGGCACACTGCAGCTTGCCTCTGCAGCTGTGTAGGGTGCGGGAGGCCATCCCCAGCATGCAGCTCCCTGTCTGCAGGCCTGCTGCCGAAAAAAAGCCCCAGACAGTCTGGAAGAGGATGGGAAAGCGTGTATGGCGGTACAGTTTTTCCTTATGATAAAATTCTATCTCACGATTGCAAGGCATGGGATTTGGAACGTGGTCCACCTCTGCAGCGCCGCTTCCAAAGCACTTCCTCGCCCACCTGAAGAGAGAGTGAGCAGTGGTGTACACGTCTGTTAGAAACACAGAAAAACAGATCAAAGCAAATCATTTGAATGTGTATGTTAGGAAAATTCATATGAAAATGCAGAGATACGTTGTCATTACTCTTGCTCTGTCATGGGCTATCCAGTCCAATTCTAGAAACAGAATGATTTTTTCATGACTTTTTTTTGAGTGGTAGTTAAAGAAGATCCACAAGACCCTGCTGCAGGATCTAGGCTAGAGTCTGAGACTTTACAAACTTTGCATCTTTTGACACAAAGCAATATGCTGACATATGAACGTACAGATGTCAATGTCTTAGTGTAAAGTTGTTAACACATTTAACATTTTGTGCAACTTTATGTAGCCTTTTTACGCATTATAATAATGTAATTATCATAAACATTTTTATCTGCCCAGAAGCTTTGGGAACAAGCTCACTGAACTGTGGCTTAGTGAATGTTTGAACTCTTTCAAGGCGGAATGTGATAAATTATTAGTGAAAAATGAAATTCTTTTATGATGTTAGTGCTACCAGCAGTCAGGGAAGCTTCAGTTTCTGGGGCATGCCAACTGAAAAAGAGATGAGGGATTTTCTCTCTGTCTCTCCCTTTTCATTTTTAAGCCCGAAACACGAAGTAAAATTACCTGTAAAGCTGATTAAAAATAGTGTCCATGAAGCCCAGAGAATAAAAATAAATAATTAAACAAACAAGCAACAAAAGATTGGTAATGTGCTCTATTGCAAATGAAAAAAAATCACTAAATGAGATTGATTTACTGAAATGGATTTAGACATGCCACAGTAAAGGAACAAAGAAAAAATGCGAGCCCAGAGAATCTGCCAGTGCATCCAGTCACGTCACACAAAGCACTGTGGGTGAGGCCGGCGTTAAGAAGGGATTTTATGTGTTGCTGTAAATAAAAAAGCATCTAAATTATGCTGCAAACTCTTCCCCTATTTATCAAGGGAGAGAAAGAAACCTTTAAACAAATAAGCAGCCATATATAGGAATTCTGTCCTCAGACCCATTCAATTTCACAGAACAGAGGTCTGTTAAAGGAAGCTATGTTACATTAGAGACAAATTTGATATGTCAGGTTTAACCCAGTTGCTATAAAGACTGGGATCCCATGACACGCAGAATGCGATGGCTGTAGCATACAGAAGAAGAGGTATTTCCAGGATATCATGGTTCCCAGGACTTACATTTAAATAATCACCAAAGGACAAAATATCATCAGTTGGGAATGATGTTCTCTCCAGTAATGCAATTGGAAGAAAATCCACTGTTTCTTGGAAATATGTTGGTCTTTGTGAAAATGTTGGTTTCTTTTTTTGCAGGATGTATAGCTGGGCATAACAAAAGCAACTGGAATAGCTGATAGCTTGATGGCTGTAGCACTTATATATAATATGAAACCTTATGATTCTGGGCTTACCTTTCTTGCTTCTGTACAAAAAGTTCTATGTCTCCTTTTCATTGCATGATGGAATGAAAACGCTTTCTATTAACATTATTTTACGTGAAAGTTTTCTTTTTGCAGTGGCCCACTTATCACCCTTTAATTACACAAATTGCCAAACCACATCCTATTTGTTCTCTCATTAAAATATTAAAGCCATCTTATTATAAGGAAAAAAATGAGCATATAAATTTTACATTTTCATGGTCAAACATTTTTCTCTGTCTGAACTGTTGCCTCCCACGTTTATTCACAATAATACATGAGGTTGCTTCTTGGAGAGTTAGGAGTCTGCAGACCTGTGGAGAAGCAGCTTGTTTAATTTAGATCACAGCTCCGTGTACATTAGTCCTGGATCTGTGCACTGTCAGACGAGACAACAAATATAAATTAATCTGAATGAGGTATGAGCACACCATCATATTTTTGCTAAATTATCCAACACAAGCAACATGGTGTTTATGCCACAGTTAGGCTTTATTCTGACTCAGGGAAGGCAAAAGGCACCTGATCCATCATTAATCTGCCAGGACAAATTTATCAGGCTCTTTTCAGTGGTGCCCAGTGATAGGACAAGGGGTAACGGGCACAAACTTGAGCATAGGAAGTTCCACCTAAACATGAGGAGGAACTTCTTTACCTTGAGGGTGGCAGAGCACTGGAACAGGCTGCCCAGGGAGGTGGTGGAGTCTCCGTCTCTGGAGACATTCAAAACCCGCCTGGACGCGTTCCTGTGTAACCTGCTGTAAGGTGTCCCTGCTCTGGCAGGGGGGTTGGACTAGATGATCTACTAAGGTCCCTTCCAACCCTATGATTCTATGATTCTATGATTCTATGATTTCTTAAAAAAACCAACCCCAAAACAAACTGAAGAAACATGAACTTTGATTTTAGCAAAGCCTGTGACATGGTCTATCAAAGCTTCCTCCTAGACAAACCGGTGAAAGATGAACTGTCTAAGTTTACAAGGTGGGTTGGGAGATTGGTTATACTGTCAGGCCAAAAGGGTAGAGATAGTGATATGAAGTCCAACTGTCTGGTAGTTCCTAATGGTCTCTCACAGGCGTCAATGCTGGCACCACTACTGTTACTGTCTTTGTCAGAATGATGGGAACTGGTTTGCAGATGATTCCAAACCGTGGGGAGCGGTAGACTGGAGGGCGGGGGATGCCATTCAGAAAGACCTTGTCAGGCTGGAGAAATGCTCTGAGAGGATCTGAATGAAGTTCAACGAGCCAAGTGGAAAATCCTGCGTCTGGGATGGAGTAATGCCATGCAGCAGTGCAGGCTGGGAACTGGTGAGCTGGAAAGCGGCTTTGCGAAAAAGGACCAGGTCGTCCTGGTGGATGACAAGTTGAACATGAGCCAGCAGTGTGACTTTGCAGCAAAGATGGCCAAGCTTAGGTGGCAGGTCCAGTGATTTTTCCCCTCTATTCAGCAGCTGTGAAACTGAACCTGGAGAGCTGCGTCCTGGTTTGGGCTTGCCAGTACAGAAAAGACACTGACATACTGGAGTGAGTCCAGTGAAGGCTGACCAAGCTGATCAGGGGCTGGGTCAGCCGTCCTAACTGGCTCTGCTTGGAGTTGGTGCTTGAGCCGGGTTACCTCCAACCTGCATGAGTCTACAGTTCTGTCTAGCAGAGTTTCCTCCAGTCCAGCGCTCGGTGTCACATGTATGCAAACCCTTAAACTGGTTTTGCTGTGCCATGGAATCATGGACTCATTTTCTTTAGCTGTGCTGCTACGACTCTTTTCCCAGGGTTTTAGAGGAAGTGGAAATCCTATGCGTTCATGCATGCTGGCTCTGCCAGTTGCACGGGCTGGAGGATTTATTGCAACCTGAAGAATGTGCTGCCTTTCATTTCTGAGCTAAGGACCAAATACGCATGAACATGTGCACGCACGTTTCCTGGGCTGTGAAAAATAAGTATGTATCTGGGATTAAAGTGAGTTCAGGAAGATGTATCAACACTGTCTTCAAGGCAAGGTAATAAAAATACTTAAAAATTACAGAGGAAGTCTACATATCATAATTTCCTCTTTTGTCACCTTTTAGTTAGAGTGCATTAACTTAGAAATTCTTATGGATTTTCAAAAATGTTATATCAGACATGAATATGATATACAAAATGCACAAGCTGTTCATACATGGCCATAGTTTGGCAGGGGGGTTTTAATTTTGAAATTCTTTCAAAATGAGGCAAGAGAGCGTTTCCCTGTGAGTGAGCTGTAGGATGTAACTAACTGAACTGGTGAGTGTCTCCAATTTTGTTGCTGTATTTTCCTGCAGGATGATGAAGGGCTCATCTGCATTGTCTTTCCCGTGTGCTGACTTGGGGACAGTTTTCCCTGTCAGGTGGATGTATTCTCTGAGTGCAGATGGGGGTTGATTTTGACAATATGAAAATTCCATTTCCTTTTTCATCTCATATATTTAGTTGTCATGTGTTGCCTTGCAATGTGTTTCTTCTTGTTTAGTGTCATTTGTCCAGTATTGGACTTGCCCTAAGGAAGTGGTAATATGTAACAATAATTAGGTAGATTTACCAGCACAAATCAGACAGGTAGATATTTTAGATCTAGATATTTTAGAGCTACTTATAATGTAGCTCAACAAAATTCCCCTTTTAATACAGCACTCTTTCTTTCAATAATTCTGTCAGTAGAGGAAGAAAAAAAAAAAAAAACGTATCTTTTCTTTAAACATCACCCAAAATTTTAAGTTTTGATGAAAGAAGATTAAAACTGAAATGTGAATCTGGACTTTGATATCCAGACCTGAGGATGCTTCATTCTGTGATAAGCCTACATGGAATTATAGGAAACAGTTTAGGAAAATAGGCTTATTTTCATTTTCCCAAGACTGAAAACTTCACGGTATTGAAGCATTCCTGAAGAATACTTATATCCTAATAAGGATAAGAATGTTTATTTTCTTTGCAATACATTTATTGTGAGTATTCAAGTTCCAGATTTTTAATTATTTGCTCACTGGAGTATTGCACGCTGAATATTCTTTTGGTAGACAAATATTCAGAATTACTTAAGGGAAAAGGAGTATTACATGGAATATCATGATGGAGTTCCTTGAAATGTTTTGACTACTGCTTGAGGTATTTTTAGAAATAATCAGAGAATCATCTGATTTGGAAAAGCTTCCTCCTGAGCCACGCAGTCCATGCTCCCGTGCTGTGGCAGAGCTGGATATTTCTGTGTGATGGAGGAAACGTGGGCCGACACTTCCCGGTGAGTTTCCTGTGATTATCCCAGCTGTGCGGAGCTGTGGTCACTGCACTCACTACCACAGGAAAAGCCCTTGTGTATAACAATGTGCTGCGTGCTTAGTAAAGAGGAATCTGTCCACTTTGACCCATTAAATCCCTCCCAGTCCCAGTCCTTTAAGGGTCTACTCCTATAAGATGGACTCCTGTTGTAAAGATGTCACTGGGGAAAGTAGACCCCTTGCTTTCTAATTCCACTGCAAATTCACCTAAGTATACATTTGGCTTCCATCATGCTACTAAGTGAGTGGGAATGAATTACAGTGAGAAGAGGGAGAGGACACAAACCTATTTTTGGACTTATGGAAATTAATTAATTTAATCTGATAAAGTTCCTCCTGACAAACACATACTGGCTACAATTTCACATCACCTCATCAAAGCATAAAGATGTTTACAAATGGGCAGAATCATTAACAGTTTGCCAGCTGGCCAGCTAGGCTGCTTAGGCCTTAACTGTTGAAGCTCTGTATTTGTGTGTGTCTCTATAATATATATTAGAAAGGGCATATTGATATTAACTATAATAGACAGCAATTTTGGCTTATTTTAGTTTTACAAGTATTGTGCCAAACTGTCATGTCTGAGTATACAGCTGGGGTGGAGTTCTGCTGGTAGACAGAAATGTTTACTGTAGGAAACAAAAAGAAAGTAGTTTAAAATGATTACCATTCATCCATTGACATGGACGTAGTTCCTAGATCAGGGATCAGTTTAAAAGTCTCAGGAGACATGACAGATTTTCTAAATCATGAGGTGGTTTTAATCTTCATGGACACCACCATCCTGATCAGCTCTTACGTGCCAAGTAGATAAAGGCTGTGCTGGCCTGGCAGTAATGTGTCCGTGCTTATTCTGTGCAGGAATTTTAACTTCAGCAATTTACCAGTAACCTCACACACTACACAGGGATCATTACGCTGCTTCTGAATTACCTAGGGCTTCACACCAGTGAGTTGGCGAGTTTGTATGAGGTCCATTTGGTCTCCGCTGTGGTAAAGCTGCTGGAATGATTATTTCCTAGTAATCTGTTGAAAGCGCACACTGGAAGGAGAAATGTTTATTGCAAGTACAGCTCAAGTAAGGAATTGCTTTTGGAAGATATTCAAACTTGGAGAACTGGCTTCAGAATAAGTGTGCAGAGACTGATTAATCTTCTGACACTGGAGAGCATGAAATAGCTCTATGAATTAATAGTTTCTTTGAGCTGAGACTGTTTATTGCTTTGGAAAAAAATCTCTTTCAGCAGCAGGAGAGTTTTGAGTCCTAACACCTTTTTTTTATTTTCCTGTGTTAGATTGTTTGTTTTTAACTTAGACTGTTTCTGTCTGAACTGACTCATCTGGAAATTGAGTTGTGAGGTTCCTTTGTACCTCGGAGATTTTGTTGTGAGAAGGAATTTACGTTGTAGCAAGGAAATGTGTGGAGACAGGGAACACAATGAAATCCTAAGTGCTCTTTTGATGCATTTAATGATGAGTTTTCTTTAAGGAACCACACAATAAGATAATCTTGGGATAGACAAACTCTTAACTTACTTTTTTTAGCTGAGTTTGGTTTGATTTGATTGATTTTGGATGAGTGCCCCTTTGCTGGAGGCTTTTATATTGTTTAGACTTGGCTTTCAAAACTGATTTGGGAAGGTTTTTTTCCTCAGAGTATAACAACTACATTATGTATATATTTGGGCTAACTTCTTTCTGTGTATTTATCTTCGTTTTTAACTGTTGGTTTTTCAGTCTTCAGAATGACATAAGGAGACCTATGCCTGTGGATGTGTTTGTGTGCGTGTATGTGAGGTCTATATTTGTCATTCTTACAAAGCAAACATCATTTTTCGTCTGAACCGGTACTGTAATTTGCATGTTGCCCCGTGGTAAACCAAGTTAGGTCATTTTCTGCCATACTGTCCACAAAGTTTCATATTGTTTTGGGTGCAGGATAAACAATTTCCATTGTACTTGTCAGTACTTTATTTAGTTTCATCTTTGAATATATTCTCATCTCAATATATTGACACAGGGCTTGCAGTGCTAGTTCTTGTCTTGCTCAGTGCAGTTCATTTATTTGCAAGAGCAGAGTGGATAAACGGACATAGCTAAAGACAGCTGGGAAACAACAGATCCCCCATGCAGTAGTAGATAGATTAATGATCTAATACTTAAGATCCAGACTTAAGCAACTTTAAGCAACAACTTAAACTGAATGAATTAGAAAAAAGAAAAAGTGCTTCCCTTCAGCCCTGATAAGAACAACGAAGCCTTTTGGTGTCATCCTGTTAGCTGCTATTACTGAAGTCAGGTAAGGATACCCAGCTATCCCATCACGAAGGCAAGGTGTGAGTAACAGTGAAAGAAAGAAGAGACCGAGAGAGCAAGAGCGGGGAGGAACTGGAAGACAGTTTTGGCTGTTGGGTCAGTGCCCCATTTATTGCAAGTATTAGATAGCATGTTATGAATGAGACAGGAAACTGAGGAAAGGTAAAGATTACTATTTTTGGCAGGGCAAGTGTTTATCATCATAGAGAGCTGTTTTTTAACGTATTCAGGACACTGTTCTGAACATGTCTTGAATGCGGTTTCATTCTTTGATAGGTCTGTTTGGTACGTGTCTTTAGTAATAGACTATTGCTGCTATCCAGCTTGAATTTTTTTGTAAGTGATTTCATGAAATTTGATCTTGAAGGGACAGCCTCGGCTGGAAAAGCCTTACTGCAGGGTTATCAACGTTTTGTTACAAATATGGAATGATGCTTCAATTGAGGTCTCGCCAGGGTTTGCTCTGGACTATGTTCTTTTAATTAGAAGTTCATGAATAACATGTGTGATGGAACAATTCACTTATTAAAAATGTGGAAACTTGTTAGAGTAAATTGTAAGTTTAGAGGAAAGATCAGAATTCAAACCATGTTTGGAAAATAGGAGAGATGGCCCAAATCATTGCAAAGGAATTTGATAAGGAGAAGCCCCCAATGCTCTGTTTAGGCAGATGGAATTAAATTATAGATACACAATAGGAAATAACTGATGGTATAACAACCAAATTGCCACAAATTCAGAGTCCCTCAGAGAGACTAGAGAAGAAGAGCTTAGTTGGCACAAAATGGGTTGTAACTGGCTGTGAGTCTCCAGTGGGGAAAGGCTCTTGGCATGCAAGTTTTCATGCTCCTGCAAGCAAGAAGCTGAAGTTAGTTTAGAAACGGAGTAGAAAAGTTTAGAAACCGGTCTGTGTGGGTGTAGCAGGAGAGGTCTACAGAGACTATAGCTCCCCATGGTTAGAAGCGTCCCTTCCATGCAAATGTTATGATTGCATCCATACTTTTCAGCTGTTCCCAAGTGCCAAGGCACTCTTTGCTAGCCCCAGTGACTGGAAGAAGCAGGGATACTTTCATGATGCTACCTTTACTGCACACAGTTCACTGCAATGGTGGGCACGCAATGGTGGGCACAGCTTTATGAGCAGCGTCTTCCCCTCCATATAACCAGACCAACGTGTATGTCTCCAGGTTCATGTCTGTTCTCTGGAAAAGGGGAAGGAAAGGCAGAGTGGTTGTCATGAGAACAGTGAATTGTGCTGCTGCTTTGCTGTTCATTTCTTTGGGATCAGAGAGGGACCATCAATGAAAGTACGATGGGGGAGAACTATAGGACACTGTGGGAGGGATTGCCATTCATTTCCCGAAGGCAATCTGGGCAAGTGTGTTTGTGGAAGAGAACTGCAAACAAGATGGATTTTCCTGGTTGGCTTTATGTATTTTGTAAGCCACAGATAGAGTACCAAGCTATGGCTTAATGCTTGGGAAACTCATCTAATGATTTTCTTTCTGCAGCTGGTCTTTCCCAGTAAGCTGGTCAAATGGTATTAGACCTGTTCTGTGAGATATATCTTGGGCTGCAAATCCATCTGTGAAACTGGGTTAATAGTTGAGCAACTAAAAAGTCATCTCTGTCTTGACTGAAAAAATGAAAAGGCTTAATTTAAAATTAGGTTAGAGCATGTCTGCAAGAATTTCAGTGACAGCAGCTTGGACAGAGAAAATGCTACGATTTGCTTGCAGGCTTATGGCCAAAATTTACACTTTTCTGGAATTCTCCGAAAGTATAAAGCAATGTATGCACATACTTGGAAATATGCGTAACGTTGAAAACTGAACCCCTCTTGGCTCCCTTCTCCTAAATGAGACAATGTAGTCAGGGGAAAAAAAACCAACCCATACGTTTTTCTTCTTGTATGGATATTATTTACAGAGTTGTTGCTCCCCAGTGGAGTTATAAACAAAATGAATAGAGGTAAAGAGTTCTTTTGTTATTTCTCCTAACTGAAGAAGCAGAAGAATTTCTGTATTTAGGAAGAGAGAGTTATCTTGACTGGAGTTCAGCTGTTACATTCACCCATTTAAACTTACAGCTCCCTTTTTCGTTCACTCTGTACTTGGAGTTTTATGAGAGAGTATTCTCTCACATTTCTCCTAACACCCTTCTGCACACAGACTTTCACAGACTGTCTGACTTAGTGGTGTAGCACTAGACAAGAATGGGGCTTAACATTAGCACTGACATTGTGTTATCTTCAAAATGTGGTCTTTCTATCTTCCACTTGAGATATTAATAAACTTCAAAAGCTACTTTCAATCTGAAATAAAAAGCTCCAGGGATATCCTTAACTATGTCGACACTGCTGCTGCATCTTGATGATAATCTTATCATGCAAAGGTGGAAAAAAAAAAAAGCTGATCTATAAAACATGTGCGGCACAAGCCACTGCGATTTCAAATTACAGATGTCTGGGTATTGACCCATGGATCATTTCAATTACTTGCTTCTGTAGATATGCATGATCCACCACCAGCCTACCACAATTTGCTTCGGATAGTAGATAGGCAAGCAGAGAGAAATGTTTCCTTTAAACTGTTGACATGCTGCCTGATAAGTAAATGCTTGAGTGATGTCATGTTGGCTTGCTGTGATGTGATGGAAAGTAACAGTACAAACGGTGTATGCAATAGAAAAAAAGACAAGGTCATTTTCTGTGATATCATCATGCCCTCGGCAGGAAGTGTTGGTGCAGCAGAGTTGAGTCGCCGGTACTGGAGTTCATCCATCAACAGTCTGGAGGGAAAAGGGACAGGCATTGAAGGCAGCTAATTTGCAGAATTTGCGCTGCTAAATTTCTGTGAGGCAGTGGATGAATTCAATAGAGAGAAGAACTACTGTCTGTTTAAATAATTAAACACATTTTGGGAAATAGTTAATCTTTTTTTGGAAGTCGTAAGTGTCGGCTCTTGCCTTATTGGTAGGCTGTATTTGAAGCCGTGGTTCAAATGTGCAGTGCTGGAAATACAAATGAAGACAAAATAAGCAATTCTCTCTTAAAATTTTGATTCTTTTTCTGTACCTATTTGAAGAGAAGTTCAAACACTTTTTCATTTGTTTTCAAATGGCGTATGCATAGATGTGATTTAGGGTTAAAAGTCCCATCACTCCAGCCATCCTAGTTAAAGGTCCAGGCGGGGCTGACAAGGGTTTATCTTTAAATGCTGATAAAAATTCCAATGGCCATTCCTACCACTGCTGATCTGAGTTAACCCCTGTTCCACATGACAGTTGCCCCTAATTAAGTAAACGTCTGACAAAGGTTCAATCTGCTTTATAATGACAGAAAAGACCTAGTCAGTGGCAATGCAAAAGATAGTACAGGCTTGGCTTCAGCGATGTGAAAAAAACCCCCACCTTGCACAGTTTCAATGAAAACTACAGAGCAAAGTGATAGAGATATATATATAGAACAACACTTACACATCCATATATAAATATACCCCCTCTGCTTGTATACATTTGTATAATGAAACCCCTTATGTCTTCCTCCTTTTAGTTCAGCTAAGCCAGTTGCTGAAATGGGGCTGTTTCCAAGCACACACAGGGCTGAGGCATGCATTATTGACTAAAACACTCCATTCTGGTCTCCTGGGGCATATAAGCATTTCAAAACCATTCATAATAATGGAGCCCAATCCTATGCTGCAGGGCAAATGACTCTGCATCAAATGGCCAGGACAAAGCAGCCAGCCATGGTGCATCGTATTACCTCCAACTGCTCCTCCCCCATGCTGTTTGTGTAGGAAGTGTGGTCCAACATTTTTTATGCGGGATCCAACTGTGGAAAACTTGGCACATCTATATCCTGAGCTGTGTTACGTGCTCCTTAGCCATAGTGAAAGATTTGGTCAAAAATACGTGATTTCAGCTCAGAAAAGTCTCTAAAACCAGGTCATGTCCTTGTTTAGATTTCCTATTGAGTTGCCCTCCCCCAAAACTGAGGTTTATAGGAAATCCTGGTAAAGCCATAATTGCAATCATAAACAAATGGCTCTCTACAATGCTGACCTCCTTCTCTAGAGCTCTCCTAAATGCTAATGGCAGGGCTAGAGATCTATATTAGGCACTGTGACAGCAGGAAGAAATCTGGCAGCCTTACAGTGTCATTTTGTGGAAAATACATTGGAGCTGCTTCTGGAATAAATTTACATGAGAGCAAAGAGGAATTAAATAGAGACGAAAGCACAGATTTGCTTGCGATGATGTGGATGAGGATGGCAATTGCACAGAATGTTTAGTTGCATGTCTCCCTTCTGTTATTGTGCTTCTGAGTGATCAGCAGATGTCACTGGTGATGGGTGACACGAAGCCTGTCTCTGTTCTTCGGATCAAAAAAGAATTGTCACAGCATTTCTATTCCTCGGTGGCTTGGGAGCGAGACAGCAAAATGCCAGAAGTTTCACTGCAAATGACCATGTATCTTCAGCTAATAAAATACGCTTGTGTAGCTAATGAGCTGGAAGATGAATACCTCATGATTGAATCTTCCTATACTACAATTGTCCCTAGAACATTTAAGCAGAATACGTGCAAATATACATATATACATACATATACACATACGCATATATGAGTAGGTGTATGTTTATATATAAATGCCCAGGTAATGGAGGGGGAAACAGAGAGACTGTGTGTGCATCTCTGAACAGCGTCTTACTGCTGTTAATGAGCTTCTCTTTCTGTTGTCTTAGGTCCTCTGAAATGCTCCAGTCTACCACAACCATGGAGACTTCTACCTACGCACTAGAAGAAAGATAACTTTTTACTTGTAGGATCAAAAAGAAGATAAAATTGCTGTCTGAGAAAATAATTGTGTTTGTTTCATGATAAAAAGTCAAGAGTTCAGTGACACAGTTGATTAAAGCAAATCTGAAAATGTCTGGGGGACACCAAAGCACGTTCTTGTATTAGAGAATAAAAGCTCCCACCAGTCTGCTTCGGAAGAAACTAAAAGCCAACCAGAAAGACTATGTCAAAGAAAAGGAAAAACATAACAGTAAATGTACTTTCCAGAAATCACAGAAAGCCAAATAACCAGAGGCTTCATGTCAGAGGGATGTGAGTAAAAGAACCATCTTTGCAAACAAATGGAAGCTTTTCAAACCAGCCCTTGCCCAGATACATAACCACTCTGCTGCTTATGTGAAATAGAAGAAAACACTTAAATCATGGCTGGCGTTAAACTCCCGTTTCTGAAAAGTTTTGTAAATTGCGACGTGAAGGGACTCAAAGCGTGTAACACTCTTTGCAAAGTGCTAAGCATTATCACAGTTTTAAACATTTTGCAGTACTATAAAATCTACAGGCCAAAATGTTTTTCTTTGATCAGTCTGCAGTGATGCGTATAAGATGACAGACTTTATAGAGACAGCTCTCAGTGTACTGGTTCGGAAGCACTTAAAAAGATCTTGGCTTATTACTGTATTTATTTATTGCTGGATTCACTAACAGGTCTGTAGTTGTGCTGAGATAGACCAGCATGAACATTCTACGAAACGGGAGAGGTGCTACGATACAGCTGACTTTTGAATCTGTGGCAAGTGCTGGTCACGTATGAAAAAAGCAGATTCAGGGCTTCTTAGGGCTCGAGACAAAAACCCCCTAAACTGAAGATGACTGGTTTGTAATTGTACAGGGAAGCTGTGAACACTGTTTCACAGAGTTGGGTTGTTGTGGATCAATAACCTCTGGGTCTGAAAAATAATCACCATACAGAATTTCAGTTTACTTACATTAAGTCTTAGCAAACATAGATAACTACTTTTTTTTTTTTTTAATGCCTTTGAGACTGCAGCCTACTTTGTTTGGAAACAATTTTGTTACTAGAGACAAGCAATGGAGTGCGGGCAAAAATCTGAAATTAACTGTGCCTTAAATCAGTCCTCTAAATAGGGAAAAGTCTATTATTACTGATAATGCTTTTACAGAGATCCAGCCAGGGAAAATTTATGTGCATGTAACACAGCTGTGCTGAAGTCCTTTCAAGGAGAGAATAGATTGTTGTTTGGAGCTTAGAAAATGCAATGATCTGAGTCACTGCAATTAAAAACCATTCCAGTCCCTTTGTCCAAATTTTAACGTTACGGCTAACAGGTCCAAAGATAAATATTTCTGAGCCCTTGGAGGCCAAAATGAAGAGAAATCTTATCTGTTCACTAGAAAATGCCGCTAGATGTTTGGATGTCAGATTTTTATAAGCTATTGCAGCCATTTTTCACAGGACTTTAGCACCTTGCCTCGACGTAGGAGCTTAATGATAAAAAAAGAAGTTCCATTATGGCAATGTAAAAAGTGACACTTTGCTTCACATTTTTACACTAGTATTGAGTGGAGAGGAAAAGCACAATACCCTAAAATCAGTAGATGCTTCTAAAATTACACATAAGTGCTATGAAATCTACAACACATGATAGTGCACCAGGTCAGCTTAACAAAGCTTTTAAACAACAGGCAGCCTGCTTTTCAAATGTTGCTTTGGGTGGAGAGCCTGTCCCGCTGCCTTTGGGTTCTGCAGCACTGGAAACACAGCTTTTTTATCACGATGGAAAGAAAACTAAATTTTATGTTACACTGCGTTATGTTATGCTGTGTTTTGAGAAATTGCTTGAGTTCATTGTAAAAATACAGATATTCGAATATGCTGAACTCAAGGACAGTAAAACTGTTTAGGCCGGCTTAATATGAATACACAGACACATGGGCACATTGTAGGGAGGTGCGCAGTTCCCTGGCAACTCAAATAAATGTCCAGGCTATTCTGAATTTGGGGAAATGTTCTCAAAAGTTCTCTTTAAAATAAAAAGATAATAGTGTGAGAAGGGTCTGAAAACCAGTCAGGCTCTGAATCAACAAAAATGGTTGATGTGTGTACAGGCTTATGTGTGGTTTTCCGCAAGTCCCTTGTCACCAAGAACATAACCCTCACTTTAGCTAGGACTCACTTGTAGTTTTTCATGCAGAATCATGGAATTGTTGTGGTTGGAAGCAATCTCTGGAGATGATCTGATCCCACTCACTCTTCGAAGCACTATCAATATTGTCTTCGGGGCTTCCTTTCTTCCTGCATTGGAGAGTTCAGCATTACCTTTGTCAAATTAATTCCTAACAGCGCTAAAAATGTATTTCTGTTACTTATTTTCCGAGCATGTAGTACTGATAAGACGTCTGTAAATGACATCATTTCTATGTGCTGTTCCTCAGCTTAGCCTTATATTAATTTGTGTCTGCTTTCTAAACCTGGATCCCTTCTCATGGTCTGAGAGTGGAGGATATGGAAAACCTAGTAGTTATCTCATTGTATATTCTCACCTGAAATTCATTCTTTTCTGGAGGAGAAGGGCATCTGGGGAGTAGGAATGGATCTGCTGCTTCTTGCAACAAAATGAATATTTGATTTACTTTTGTGATTCATGTATCTTAAGAGAAAGCCTTAAGGGATGATGCAGGTCTTGGCCTTTCTCTAAGAACCTTACTCCTTCTGCTTCACCTGTTGCTCCCTAAACCCCACAATGCTTTGAGAACCTTTCTTACTATTACTCTCCCATCATAAGACATGGCAAATAAGCAGTAGAAGGCTCTTCTCTGTGGAAAGTGTGCATTGGAATTGGTGTACCTTTATTATTCTGAGTAAGACTCGTATACCATACTCATTACTATAGTATGTGAGTACTTCCCAGTAGCATTTTTAAAGAACGTGGCTAACATCTGTCACACACTCATCTACTCCTTGGGTGGGGCAGAGAAGCACTTGTGGTAAAGTTTCTGGTGTTTTTTAACACATATGCTATGCATTACTGTTAGTGAGGGCAAGGTCAAAGAAATGTGCCTTGCATTCAGGAGGCACTGAGGGTTGTGAATGTTCTTAGTTTCTTAGGAATCCACTCCACAACTGTAGACCAGCTCCTGAAATGATCTTTGCCCTCCTTGTAGAACACAGCTACTAAATTGATTTTTACAAATAATTGGTTACTTTCTGAGGTTTATTGGTTTTTATAGAGGTCTGCTTAGTAATTTTCGCAGGAGTCACAGAGCAGAACTAGTGGATTGCTTCCACCTTTACAGAGACGGCACCTTTCTCTGGAAGTAGTTCTTGCCAGTGACCAGGGGAATGGTGAGCAATACAGGCTCTGCCACAGGAGCATGAAGCTATCAAATACATTGGGATCACAGCAAGATCTGCTGAAAACAAGCAGTGGCACAAATCTGGAGTTGTGTGCCTCTGCTACAGAGAGTTCTTCTGTTGCAAAAAAGCAAATATTAAATCATTATCCTGAAACTTTAGGTGATTCTTTTTCTGGTTTTCTGCAACCTGGAGAATCCTTATAGTAACAACCATAAGGACAGCTGTGATTCCAAAAATTTGGAAAGCTAAGATGGGCAGAGGGGATAAAGTTTTACGTGTTTGTGGTGACATAAGTGGTTGAAGACATGTTCCAGCACTTTGTTTTAGATGGATTTCCATAGGCACTGGTGTTTTATGCTGGGATATGTGTGTTGCTGTAACTGAGAAACACTGAGTTACTGCAATTGTCTCATCCACCAGAAAGAGCCAGAGTTTTCTTGCCAACCTGATACAACTGTCTTATTTGAGCATGGCATTACCACACTCTTCAGTATGAATGAGAAGTCCCAAATTAAATATAGATGTCTAAATTTTGTAAGTCTTAGCCTGAGCTAATCATTTAAGTTCTTTTTATATCACCTATGAAGAGGGATGGACACCTCCACACAGTGATTTATCTGACCTGTAGATGAAATGAATTGCTCTCAGGAGATAAGCATCTCTTACTATGGATTTTATAAAGGGAATCTAAAGTGACACTCTCTTCCTTAAACATCTGTCATTCCTGTGCCTACGTTAGGGCAGATGAACCTCACCTATATTTGTTCACCGACTGACTAATGAAGACCCCCAAAATTTTCAGAATGATTTTTTATTTTTTGTTCATTAGCCATTTCTTCCATGCTGAGGCTTATCTTTGTCTATGTGTTTCACCCATGAAGCACTTCACCTTACTCTGTACAAAAGGGCATGGCTGTATGTGTGGAAGCTAGCTCCCTGTGTCGTTACAGATTAGTGGCATTTACATTATTATCATCTAAGTAGTCCATATAATAGGTAGTAAGGAAAAACTTATCATATGATACACTAAAATAATAGATGCCAGATGAAAGTGAGGTTTCCCCATCAGGTTTTGGTGGAATCGCTCCAGAAAGACTCAAAACATTTTAGTAAATTACCTTTTGCTCCTGTCATGTCTTTTAGCAAATGTCTCATAATCTCCATAAGACCGTGTAACTCACAGTCAAATGCTGCAGATATGCCCCAGATGAGAAACCATCTTCTGTGTTCCCTCTGCGGATAGAGGATCATCTGTGCTGCTAAAAAGGCTCCATTCTGTGTTCTGGCATGATTTCAGACTGTTCCAAGTTTAGAATATGAGCATCAATTAGATGAGGTTGTAGTTGGCCTTTGTTTAGTTATGCTGTGAGCTTACTCAGGAATGGTAGGGCAGGTCGGAGGGAGGAGAGCTGGTGTCCAGAAGTGGTTTCTCAAGGGTTGAAATATGTGGTTTGGAGTTATTCCAAGCAGCCCTTCACAGGTTAGCAAATGCATAGATTGAGTTAAACCTTAGAGCTAGACCTTCTTATGGTGGATTAATGCAGTGGAATTTGGTAATACCACAAATTTCAGTGGATGTGTATAGAATGGATATTGTTTACTAGCAAGTGTGAACTTTTCAGTGCAGCAAAGCTAACATGACTGTTTTCTTTGGGTATGAAACAGGCTTTCAAAAATATGCTATGCTTCTTTCTGTCTTTGTTAGGTGTTTTAAGCACTGTCAGCATTTCAGTGACCATTCTTTGTTCTGCATAAGGTATCAGAGAACGAAGAAGTACATAATCAGTAATGAGGAGTCATCTTTTTATCATCCAAGCTGTGATTGTTCAGTGGCTAGTGACAATGAATCAGTTTCCTTCACCCCCATCCTGTAGATGGAGTAACACTGACTTTTACCACTCTTTATGTGAAATTTGTTGGAGGGCAAGAATTTTGCTCAAAGGAGGAACCTGATCCTTTTTGATGTCTGAGGTCTGGGAGATGACAGAATCTGAAATCCTTATTACCCAGATCACACTTACAAACAGTGTACAGTTCAGGAAAACTCATTTCTGCTGGTGCTGTCACTTCACAGGGGAAATTTAAAAATAACTGTGAATTGATAACATGAATGTATACGTTTTTTATTTCCCCCCCTGTGAGGTCTGTTTCCTTACATTTTAAACCAAATTAGTTTCTATTGATATCGTTGCCTTTATTTGTATGAGGCATTTTGCTGCACAAACCACTAGCAATTATTTCACGTTTGCTTTGATCATAAATCTTGTTAGGCAGTTTAACTGCTATGTGTATTCAAATGGGGTTTGCTTTAAAAGAGAATGAATGATTTTCAGGTCCTTAACAAAATGCTATGAAGCCAGTCATGATTGAGACTTATCAGCTGATTTTGCTGTTCTAAATATAAATAGTCTTTTGTGTTCCTTGCTTTTTAGTATTTTCAGGCAAAGGCGTCAATTTATTTGCTGATAAATTTAGGATAATCCCATGTCATAGGGTGTTAGCTGGCTAAAGGGTTTGATAATGGGATATTGAGCTTTTCAATTCTAGATTATTTAACTTTTATCCTTTACTAAAGTAATTGCAGAGAATCTGGTATCTAAGTGGTCTTACAGACCATTTGAGAACCTCAGTTTATGGTGAACCAGTGCCTGCCTTTCTCAAGAGAGATGAACTTTTCCTCCAAACTTTCTGATTGACATTTTACTATAGCATGCCATCTCAAGATTTTCAGATGCATGTGGTATTCTTCCTTTCTTCTGACAAGAGAAATGCTTGGGTTGGCTGGGGTGAGTGGGAATGAGAAAGTATAAGGGTAAAAAAAAAAAGACCAATGAAACAAGTTATGTTAAGTTCAGAAATTGCTGATCCTTTTTCTCTGCAGCAGCATGCTCCATTGTACAGGTCCTCTTTACGTTTTGAGGCATCCCTTGTTAGGCGACTATTTCAGCTTCATTTTTTCCATCAATGTGTAAGTGTTGTGGGACATACTGGTTACTTCACAAGAAATGAGTTTGCAAAGTCCTGAGTCCTTTAGATAATGACTTTGGAGCCAGTTTCAGTTGTGTGTAGTAACTTAACACATTTCAGAGCATTTATTTTCTGTGTTGCTGTTTCTTGGAAATGAATAAAGACTTCTGAGGGACGACCTCAGGAGACATCCCTAAATGAGCCAAAACAAATGAGTATGAAAACCATATTACACTTTTGTTGTCAAAGATGAACATTTCAGACCATATTCTGAGGCAGAGACTCTAGTGCTGTGTCTTTCTGTCTTCTCCTGTGACAGGTAAAGAAATCCATTTTCCACTCTTACCTCTTGTCATATTTTTCATAAACTGTGCAACTGCAGGATTACCTTAACTACTGGCAAAACTTACAGTTAACCTAAGTGATCCTGCACGAATTGTACCAAATCCAGTGGTAGAGTAACAAGTATAAAATGCAGAAACATGCCTGAAAAACATCTCAGAACATTCTCTTAAAGGAGATAGATATATACAATTTCTAGGTACACATTTAGTACTTCTTTATGTCTGTCCGGCCCAAGTCAAGTGCTGGATATCTGAAGGCTGAGACCTCAAAATATGTGCATTTGTCTGCTTAAGCAATATATTTCCCTTGCTTTGGATTTTCCAATTTAGAATAGAGAATGTAACTGTTATAAAGAAAACAGACAAGTGTTCGTCTTACAGAGATTTAACAGTTGCTATAGTGCTTCTGGCTTTTCACATCAAAAAAGAGTAAAACCTCTCCTAAGCACAAGCTTGAAAATACGTCTAAATTACTGAAAATTCAACACTCAGTATTTAGGCATCTGCAATATTTTAAATATTAATCAGTAAGATAGATAGGTAATCTTATTTGAGTTTGAGAACCATGTATTAGCCAACATCATACTGCAGGAAAGGCACCGTCATTTATGGTGGATAGTGCCGGGGTCAAGGCCTAGGTGCTTCCCGGGGACACCTTCTGGGCAGGCTGCTCCACCACCACCCTGAGCTTGGGGCTGTCTTAAATGCATATTTTCCCTTCAACCACCTCCGGCGTGTAAAAACCATCTTCCAGAACCGCTAGGAGTAGGAAACTAGAGCCCTTGCTTAGCACAGACTTCTGCGTTCATCTTCCTACATACCATGAAGTTGCGCTCAGTTTTTGTTTTTCCTTAAACAATGATAGCAACTTCTGAAAGAAGGTATTCCCACCCTTTTGTTCTCTCTTTCACAATCAAGAAATAGAATGAAATATAGAAGTTGTAAAACACGCAGTACAACTCTGAGTGGACATAGTCTTTCAGAAAAGATAAAAACAGTGAAAGGAAGAGTGTAAATTTGCTCATCTATGAAATTTATTCTTCCCTGAATATATTTTCTAAAGCTCAGGATTCTGATTTCCTGCTTCCAGCACACAAAAGAAGCGATGGCTTTCATTGACGTCATTGGCCTTGTTAAACTGGAGAGCTTTCTGGCCAAGCTGAAAAATTACATTGGAAGTAGTTTAAGCTTATTTAGATTCTGAGAGAAAAAAATCTGCTGAAACTTCTCCCCATATGCCTAGGGAGAGATATGTTCTTCTGTGTGGAAACCCCTACCCCCTCCATTGATTGGATTCTACTCTCATTTGTGGATAAGGGGACTTGAACTGTTGAAGTCAGTTAAATTACAGTGGTGTCAATCACTGGCGAATTGGGCCCTCTGGGTGAACAGATTTAGAGAAGGAAAAAAAAAAAAAAGCATTGGTTACTTACGATCAGCCGGTACAGCTGTGGCAAAAGTCTGTTGTTTATATTTACACCTTTCTAAAAGGAGACTGTGTTTAGTGGTGTGTTGCTACAGCAGCATTTGGCTGCTTATTGCAACATGTAATTAGAGATTTTACAATTTGATGTGCCAAGCAGTGCATCCTCTCCACAAAATTTTTGAGATGACAATCACTTTTATTGCTGGAATTTCATTCACGGAAATAGCGAAAAAGCGCAAATACCATTTAAAAAGAACCTATCTAATCTCCCCTCAGGTTAGTATTCACAACCACGAATTAATTGGAAGAATAAAGTACACTCCAGTTTGGAATCTGACTACACTCCAGGTCCCATCTTGGTTCCTAAATCTGTATGGGTAATGCAGTTTGTAAGTCATATGCCTTTCTCCAGTTGAAGTCAGTGCTGAAAACAGGCATTGGCTGGAGCATAATTAAAATTGGACTCTCAGAGGACAATCTTTTTTCTTAGTAGGGTTCTGTAATTATACATTAACTGGTTATCTGTTATGCTTGGGGCACTAAAAGCACAACAGAATTTATTTCTCTTCCCTGTAGTTTTGTGTGGAGGCCGAGGGAAATTTTTGCAGCAGACCTCCTATTCAAAAATACATAAATCCATGCTGTGTTTTCATATATGACATCTGTATGGCTCCATGTACGCTGCAAAAATTATCCAAATAAGAGCAGTCAAGCCATTCCAGTAATCTGGAAATATCCCTCAAGAGAGGAGGGAAAGTATTTTTTCTCCTACTATATTTTACCGTCATAATGGACATCTAAAAGTATAATATAATAAAATAAATGGCTGACTTCTCAGTGTTTTTTTTAGCCTGACAGTCAATAAATTTACCAGTGGTTGGCAGCTCAAAATATTGTAACACGAATGGTATTTTGGATCGCGCTGAGACTCAGCAGTGTTCTAGATGGAGTGCGTAGCCCTGTTGGATCTGGTCCCACAAAGTCTACAGCATGTCATCCTTGTCCATCCTCCCTGCCATGCCCTTGGGGTTCTGGTGACGTTATTGCTGGGCTTCACACAAGCTAAAGCTCGTAAAGCTGAAATTTTGCTTCATATGAAGGCAAAAGTCACAGTCAATGAGTTTAACAGATGCAGTGGGCCCTCTTGGTGCAGTCAGAGAGCTTAAGGAATCAGATTTTTTTCCAAGATAGAAAGCAACAAAGTGTTACATGAAATGTCTTCTTTTTTTTTTTTTCCTTTTTTTTTTTTTTTGGCCGTTTTGCAGGATGGAATTTTAGACCGAGCAAAGAGAGGGCTAGAAGTTTCATTTGAGATGTTAATTTTAGGATGCTATCCCAGGCCCTGTCCTCTGAAAGGAGCTGGGCAGAGATGGGAGGTGGGAAATGGAAATGGACTGCGCTAATAAGATGTAAAACAAAAAGACAAAGGCAAAAGGCTCATGATTACTTTTAAAAAGTCAACTCGGATGTGGCAACATTTTTATTAAAGTAATATTATAATTTGTTACGCTAATATAAATCAACAGGAAAGGAGAAAGAGAACAGGTTGCCCAGGGAAGTTGTGGATGCCCCATCCCTGGAAGTGTTCAAGGCCGGGCTGGATGGGGCTTTGAGCAGCCTGGTCTAGTGGGAGGTGTCCCTGCCCAGGGCAGGGGGATTGGAATGAGATGATCTTTAAGGTCCCTTCCAATCTGAACCATTCTGTGATTCTTTGAAATGCCTGGTTGTTTCAAGGTAGTATGGTCACCTCAGCTCTTCCAGATCCGTAGCTCTATAGAGGTTAGTGCAGCTCCTTGGCAGGCGAATGTGTATAGGTGTCAGAATCATTTTAAAAGGGGTCTTTTGAAGCCCAAATGGAAGAGCAAATTGTGGTAGAGTTTCTGCTTTTGCCACTTTGCTTTGGGAAGTTGAACTGTCAAAGTGGTACTGCAATAAGACAGATATGGCTAAGACGAAATTCTCCTCTTGCTAACTACTGCGTCACTTCAATGTCTCTCATGCGACAGCCCATTCCTATGGGACTTTGAGTAGGAATGATGTGGGAGTCCTGTTATATATACCCTATATAAAATAGCTCTGCAAATATGTATTTAGCAGATGAAATATAACCACCTGCGTAGACCACAGTGCAAACGATCAGCTCAGCAATCAGGATCATTCAATTGCAGGTGATTACCATTTGGGCAAAATATTTTGTTAGAAAAAACCCTTCAGTTGCTGAAAGTGAAGTGTTAAATTGACTAAAAGTCTTTAGGTGTCCCAGTGAGTGGCTTTGGCCTAAAAAAATGAAAACAAAAGAAAGCAACTCAAAGCTTTGGTACTGAACAAAGTAAATTTCAAAGTACATTATATTGAAAATGAAAACAATAATTAGCAACATCACTCTGTTGTTGAGTTTTTCTTAAAGAAAATAGGATTTCTGGTTCACCAAATGCATTCCATGTCTCAGGAATGATAATATTTCGCTGTTTCTGCCCAAAATCTACTTATTTTGTCTCTGTGGCATTCCACTCTAGAGAAATAAAAAGAAACTGAGTGATTTGAAAGATCTTTATTCAGCTCTTCTGAAGCACATTCCCCTCAGCCACAGAATAATCAGAAAGTAGGTGAAACAAAAGCAGCAATCGCCCTTCCTTTCCCCAAAAGCCAAGCTGCTGCATTCCCTTGGTGAGGACAAGAAACAAATTTCTGCAGGAGTCTTGGTATAAAGCAGTTACTGTACTGTAAAGACGGAGTTACATATTTTGGTTTTCCCCTGTGTGGATAAACTTTTTCCCTCCTGGTGTGGGTACAGTTTTACTGTACAGCTGCATTTATTTACATGTGTTCCTGGAACTGTGAAAAATTCTTTGCCTAGATTTATAGGTTGGTATGTATATGGTGGTTTGGCTTCTCCTAAGGTTTTCTTCCCAAAACAAACCCAGTTCCTCTTGGTACATGAGGTGTATGTGGCATCTGGGTTTTGTAGCCTAAGTTGTACTTCAGCATTTCTTCCCTCTCTTCCTCTCCCCTCCTACCAGCTGGAAACCACGGACAGGCGGAGGACGTGCAGCAGAAGCAGATAAATCACTGCATTGTTTTCTCAGGTCCAGGTAATTAGTGGCGGTGTTTTTGAAGCAGGAGAACTACCAACAGAGTCTTCCAGATAGGCTTTGTGTTTACGGAAGCCAGGCAAACCATCAGCTGCGTAAGATGTGGTGTTAAGAAATGTACCTGTGGGGAGGGAGAGAGGAAGCAAAGTTGACGGGGAAAGAAGATTGATCAGATTCTTGTTTTTAAAGAAATGTTCACTATAACCGGGTGTGGAGCGGCTTTTAGCTATTCAGTGGCCACGGTCAAAATGCACGTAGCTTTGTGGGGGTTGGGCACAGTTTCTTTAAGGCTGTGCTAAAAGGCGACTCTGGACAGAAGCCATACTTAACCATGAAATGGAGAGGGTTTGTGCGTAGGTGAATGCAGTGCATTTTCTCTCTTCTGTATGTTCTTTTTTCAATTTCAGAGACAAGTTACTCCTCCTATGGCTTTTGCTGTCGGCACTAGATGGGAAAACCCTCACCCAAACCTTTGGCTCTGCTTAGGTGAAAGTTCCTTCTGCTTCATCTCTCAGATGAAAGATATCTCTTGCAGCTTTTTTCCTGAATCAAAGGGAGCAGTCTCTCTCCCTCTCTCTCTCTCTCTCCCCACTCTCCTTCTCTTCCTCTCTCTTCTCAGCTTAGAAGCTGACAAGAGGTGGATAAGACTGTAAGTTATTTAAAATAATAGCTGGCTTATTTTCAACATATTGGTAATAAGGATAAAGAAGATATACACCACACATTCTTAACTTTTAAGATGCTAGTCGTCTGAGCCATTTAATGGAGACTTATTTCTGGCTTCATCCTCATTTGAAAGAGTCCTAATTAGGTAGGCAGTAGCTATTGAGAAACAGTGGCCTGAATTTACTGAGAGCGTAATTCTGAATCTGGCTCTGGCTTCAGATCTGTCTGAATACGATTAGTCTGAGAAATTCAGAGCTTTCTGTTCTTGAAGTTTTCCTTCAGCAGCTTACAAATGTCACTGTTTATGACACTGGCAACATTTGGAAGCTATAAAGTTATTGCTTCAGAAATTATTTTTATAATGTACAGTGATTCAGTTTCAGATGGCGTAAATCAAAAAGAAAAACAGTTGAGTAAATTTTAACTCTACCTTGAATAGAAAAAATGTCCATATTTTTTTTGTTTTGCCAGATTCTGGGAGCTGAATTTCAGTCCAAACAACTTTATTTTCAGCTAACCCTCTCTGCCTGCAATTATTCTGAACAGTTTTCAAATGGGTTTGAAATTATCCCAGATCCATTTCTTTTGATTTAAATTTTAGCATTTGTCTAGTGGATTAAAGGGTTCAGTTTCTGATGAGCTGACCTCCATTTATCATGTGAATTTCTTGATCTTCTTGCAAATGTCAAACTGTATAAGAATGCTTTAAGAGAAACAAATGATCCAGGCAGTTAAACTAACTCAGAAAAATAAAAATATCAGCCAGAATTGTTTCTCTCAGAATATGGGAGTGGCTGGAATACTCTGGGGCAACACTGCAGAGGAGTACTTAAAGGGAGCAAGAACAAAACTTTAAAGTGAAAGGGGAACCCTATGGTTTGATCAAGTCACTCAGCGAAAATAAAAGCACAAAACAACTTAATCTGTCTTTAAAATATATGGAGTGAATCAGACTCTCTAAGTAACCTTGCTGAGCGAAGCTGTTAAATTACTGAGTGCTCACTTAATGGTGCATCGCATGTTGTTTAATAGACTCACTCAAAGAACGAAACTGGTGAGCGGGAGGGATGAGCCGCGCTGACGGGCCATTCCTGTAGTTCTCCCATGAGCTGTATCAGAACCAGCGATGCAAAATTTCGTGGTTTTAAGCTAACCTTATTTAACCTTTACACAGCAGTAGGACAAAAAAAAACCCTGTTAATTGCTCCCAGGTGCTTAATTCTCCACAAATAATTCATAAATTATTGTCCCTGCTCCAAAGTAAGACTGATGATTGTTTTATAATAAGTAATTAAAAGCTTTGACACCCTTGAAGTATTTGGTAGAATCAGCTGATCTAAGTTCTGGATCTTAATTTTTGAGCTGTCTGCTGGTACAGATACTACTTATTTGCACAAGTTGGTTTCGTTCCCATTCTCTCTTCTGTCATAATTGACTTCATGTCTTTAGACTGTAGGAGCATATCCTTGCCCGTTTCATTGAGCATGAAGGTAGATTTTTAGCTTTGATAATAAAGATAGGTTGATTGTAAGAAGTAGTCTGTTTTGTAGGACAAAAGAAATCCAAAGAAGAGTATAATTTGTAATGGAACAGAATTGTACTGTCTTTGAACTGTATGTTTTGCATTTTATGTTCCCTTTATGGCCTTTCTCCAAGCATTAATAGAAGTTTCTTTTGGACTGAAGGGGTGTTTAACCTTGGCATTAGGAGTAAATTGCTGAGCTCGTGTGTAATCTTTCCCATTCACTGTCTTGAATGGCCAAATGAGTATAATGCTGAACTTGGAATGCAACAGTGAGAGCGCATTTTAGACAGTCCTATTTAATGGAGCAGTGGTTCAGTAGGAAAAACCCTAGAAGATAAAAAAATCCTTTGTCAGTTCAAGTTCAAAAATTAAAAAAAGAATGATATCCATCTTACAAACTTTAATCATCTATAATGTAGATCTCTGCGCGTGAGCTAATTATCCAAATCTCTGTTAGTCAGAGGAAATCTGGTTAACATGGTCAACCGAGTGATTAATCTGACCAAATATAGGCAGCTACTACAGGAACGAGATAAAAATCATCTAATCCATGAAGACTGATTATATTGACAATGTCTCTTAGCCTAGACGTAGACATTATAATAACACCCATATTTAGTCATGCAAAATCACCTTTTTTTGTGAAATCTCAGTGAAAGGTTTCTGGAAAAATTGGAGTTAACTGCATTTTAGCAAATGTTTCTGCTTATCTTCCTTTCTTGCAGTTTTATAAGTAGTAAATATGCGTATGAAAATCAAAATTTCTACCCACGCAAACCCCCTCCTTTCCAGGGAACTGTTGTGTTGGCTTCTGATAATCACAAACTGATGAAATGTCTGCCTGTGTGTTTCTCCCTGTTCTAGGCAAAGCACTGAACAATACTGATCAACAGCAAATAGTCACCATCCATCTAAGACTATTCCTTTAGCTGCCTTACTGGCAATTAATCTTCAAAACATGAGGTCTTCGCTTGGTTTGGGTACTCTCTCAGACGCAATGGGAGTGGGATGTAGCAAAGCTTTTGTCCTCTTTCAAGCGCAGAAAGCGTGTTATTACTGACATACTAAAACGGAAATAGTAGAACAAACCTCTTGTGCTATTCTGGTGAATATTCTGCTGTGCTGGTAGTGTTGCAGGGTTCTCAGCTGCTGGTGCAAAGCCACTGATGGAATCTGTTTTAGCTAGGTGGGGTACACGGCCTTCCTGTTGCACGGCGCAGAGCCCAGCAGAGCACTCGGCTGAAATGTGTTTTACAGTTTTCTCTCTTTATTGCAATAGTACTTACAAAATTAAGATTAAAAAGCAGTCTGAGATTAAGCCTTTCAAATGGAAAATAATTTAAGCAAAGATTATATTGCAGTAACAGATATTGAGATGAAGTTTCTAGTATGATTCTGCCTAGGACAAAGGACTGCCTGCAGTAGGTACATCTCCTTTTTTTCTCCAAAATTCAACACAGGAGGCATGTTCCAACCACAGGTTAGAATAGCAGTGCTATTCTTGCAATGTGGATTTTAATTTGAACAGCGTGGCTTCAGCCCCAGGCTCCCTGTCAGCTGCTATTCCAACTTAGCTCCCAAGTTACCTTGCTGCTTTAGCCCGAATTAGTCAAATTGGTTGAGGCAGCCCAAAATGAGAACATACCTTTTTTGTGGAATAGATGTCCTCATTCTGAACCAACTAAAAGTCACTGAATACCACCAAGACATTCTCAGTTTTATTTTAGTCTCTAAATCCATCTTGGACAATTGTAGCCTTCAGAGACTTTTTCTCTTGCTCTTTGATTTCTTCTGTAGGCAGACGGCAAAGGAAAATGGAACCTCCCACTAGCCACTTCAAAAGTGTGCTAGTAAGAAAATCTATTAACTGCTGTTCTTATCTCACTCCTTTGGAATCAGATATGTTCCTGGGAATTAAAGTGCTGTGTGTACAGCAGAAGTTCAATCACAGGAACTGGAAGATTGTAACAGGTAATGCTATACCAGAGATAGAAAGGGAAAAATTGGGGTTAAGTTAGAATTCAGCATAATAATATCTATTGTTACGAATGTCACTTAGCTGTCATCTTAAGTCAGAAACCACACAAATAATATTTTTTTCTGTTGGTTTAGAGGATTGCATTCCAGAGAGGAGCGATTAAAATGTGAATTCAGCCAGCCTACAGTGGTGTTGCCGAGTGGAGTAATTCCCCCCACCCCTGCTTTCATCTGCGTGTTCCCATGCCCTTCCTTGTTTGGACAGGAGCAATTATGTGATTGCATGAAGATGCAGATCAGGGACCAGATCTCATCTGGCTGAGAAGTTTTTAGTGGGGGAAAATGGGTTAAGTCTCTCTTCTCAGCTGGATCTGAGTTGCTGCAGCTCACTTTGTCACTGGATCAGTGATGGTGCTGACACAGAGCAGGGGCTCAAGTCTACGGCTTGTGTTTAGGAGAAGAGTGAGAAACTGTTTGTTTTAGTAGGTGGTCAAATTGGGATTGCCTTAAGCTTCTACCCTTGAGGGCAGAAGAGGCAAAAACATTCTTAGTTTATGATACGTGCTTTTGGCACATACTTTTCATAGGGTTGGTTGAGAAGACATGGAAAAGAAGTAACTGCTTCATCCTCTGTTAACTGGAGATCCCCCATTGCTGAGCCTGAGGCCACTGCTGATCCAGAGATCATGGCTGCATAGGGTAGCGACAAATGAAGCCTGAGGTGAAAGCCTTAGTCTTTTAGGTGAAATCTAAAAATCTAAAATCTAAAATCTAAAATTTTATTTTATATTAATTAACTGGATTCCTTCTCTAGAGAAAATCAGACTCACCATGTACAGAGATATAGAAACTTACTACTTTAGATTTGTTCTGGTGCCAGTGGGATAGGAGAGAAAGTGATTTACAGTATGGCAGCGAACATGATGTTAATTTCCATTTTCCTCCCTTTTTAGCTATCATTTCTTTTGGGGTTGGAGAAAGGAAAGAAGTTCTGAAAACATCTTCCAGTCCCTTCAAAAACTCCAACCCACTATCCCACCTGTCATTTACCTAATGAAAAACCACAATGAAATGGCTGTGCTCTGTGCTGCTTCTAGCCTGGTTAAAACGATCATCTGTAGCTAGTTTGATATGACTGTATCTGTGGGTCCCGCATAGTCAGAGCAGATGTAAGGCCAGTGACCTTACAAATTATTGGAAGATAGGTGACTGGATAGAGTAGAGAGCTCCCCTCTGCCTGTGAGAAAAGCTGCAGTGTGGGCTTTTATAAGGCATCAGAGAAATTGGTGTCTGCTGAGGGGGTGGTTTCTGGATGTCACCACTGGAGGAGAAGCTGCAGCTGTGGCTTGTCCTCAGCTACCTGACACAAATCCGTGGGAAGGCAGCTTTCATTGGTTTCTCATAACTGCTTCTCAATACAATACCTTTTCTAGTTCTTAAGTGGCTTCTTTGATGGGTGGAATAAACGTTACCACAACTGTTACACAAGCTTACTGTGAAAATCAACACAGATCATGAATTTTGATTTGACTTAAGTTCCTTAAATGACCCTGGGTTCTGTAATGACCTTAAATAATATTTAGATGTGGGTTAGGCTTACATCTGAAGAAATTCACCTTTTTTATTTCTTCTTTTTTTTTCTTTCTTTTTTTCTGAGTGACCTTTTGATGTGTTTGTCTAAAGGATCTGTCCTTTAACCAAAATAACGATAAAATATAACCTTATTCCATTTTGCTCTCTGTCTCTTATCTTTCAGTGTAAATAAATACGTTACCCAGAAGATAGTTACTCCCCAGTTGCAGTGGACAGCAATGAGCTCCAGCGGGCTGGGTGTTTGTCTCAAGTCTGGTTTTTGGTGTTGCTGGCAAATCTGGTGGACTCGGCTATTTTCACCAGAATGTGAATCTGAGACACCAGCTGAACTTGCAGATCCTCTTATCTTTCAGTGTAAAGCATACCTGGGCTTGCAGTTCACGGCACTGATGCCTGGTCACAAGAACAGGCTATGTGCTTTACTTAAAAAAGATGATGCCCTAGAAAATTTTCTTTCTTTCCCCCTCCCTATCCGCGTGTATGTACATATTTGTACTAATTGATGGGCACATGTGTTTAATACAATTTTCTTTTGGCCTTCTGGGGATTGTATATGTATTTTTTTTTTTTTTACTTCCCTGCTTCCCCTAGCAGTTCAGGCTCTCAGTGGGGTTTAAAGCATCTGCCTAGAAGCGGGACTGGCCTGTCAGATGGAGGTGGGAGGCTGAGGCTGCAGTGGTCTCCAGCTGGGCAGCCTTTGCCATGGGGATGGGCAGCGCAGGATGCTCCCCAAGGCGAGCACTGCCTGTGGGAGACTGTCTTCAGAGAACAAAAGCACCTTTGACGCTTTCAACTTGTCACGTTTTACATTTTCATTTACTGGCTCTCAATTTTCCATGTAATTTACTGATGATACTGAAGAAACGCATTTTGGTAGAAATATCTGTTGGAAAGGTGGAGCAATTTGGTGTCTAGGATAAAATTTGTTTCCACGTGCCTCTGCCTTCCCCAGAAAGTCTTAGATCACTCTACAAGCAGGAATTGATGATAATTAAAAGCATCTCTGTTAGTAGGTCTAAAAAATGTTACAAACTCCATCCCTTATTCACCAATATTGCTATTTAATCCCTGACAGAATTGATCCTTCAAAGTTCAGTGAGATAATATTTTTGTCATGAGTATGTGTGCATACAGAGAACAGGAATTTTTCCCTGAAAGAGGTAGGAGACATTCTTGCTGATGCTGAAGTGTCAAAAAACACAGAAACCCCTGTCTTATTTGGGGAATGGTTCTGTGCCTTGTGGCTCAGTGTGTACTGGAGAAGTGGTTGCTTTTCTTTGCTATTTTCAACTCTCCTCTCTTGTGGCTGCAATTGCAGCCTGAAGCAAGTTCCTCAGCTCGGTACTGCTAATCTCTTACCACCAATTCCAAACAATTAAGAAATGCCCTAATATACAGGGGGAAAAAACCCTGTTGCTCTGAGAATAATTAATTGCTGCTATGAAAAAGTATATTTATTAATAAGGCTACCTTCACATATTAATTACCTAATTTTAGACTATTTGTCTTTTCTGGGATATGACATATTTATAAATGTAATTGAAACACATAGCACACACAATGTCAGAAGTCATTGGTATGCTGGTTAGAAGCCAGCATGGAAAAAGTAGGTTTTGTACATGAGCAAAAATACCTCTCAATTTGTTTTTCCTCTTGGTTATGAAAAGTTCATCACTGGGTACAGAATTTTCTCAGGAGTGTATTGTGCAAAATTGTTGGTGATTCTTCAGCTCAATTCGTAGTCTACAGGGGCTGGAAAAGATTTCTAATGAGAGAGAAATTTAGTTCCATTCAAAGAGAAACATTGAACAGGGCTGTTCAAAGTTTTGGTAGCTGAAATGTTATTCCCGTAGGCATTTCTGTTAATAAAATATACTCATGATGCATTCCTTCCATTTCCAGGGTAGCCTGGCACTCTCCTCTCAGAGATGCTGCTCTGCCAAACGCTTCTCTAGTCCTTACCATGGATCTGATTCTTCCTGTTGATTATCCTGCTCGGAGCTTTAATAGCAAGGCATATAGCCCAGCTGTGATCATCTAGAAGCTGTGCCATTCCTTTTGAATTGGAAACCATCAGTGTCACTTGAACTATTTCAGCTGAATTCAGTGGCATTGAAACAGATTCTAAATATCCAGCAAAGCATCTACCCCAAAGTTGTCTTTGCTGAGATATGTTGATATAGGCTGAATGCTTACTAAAGCATTAGGCAATAACACAAATAATCAGCAGGGAATAAGGGCAGACGCACAGGCAATTAGGATCAATCTTACAAATTTATTAATGTAGTTTGCAGATTATACCAATTTGTGAGAAATAGAAATACTAGTGAGAAAAAAAGAATATGTTAAAATACAAATGGTTCCCAGAGAGAATTGCTAATAATAAAGGTCTCGGGGGAAAACATACAGACAGAAAATGGATCAAGGATTTTACTTAAAAAATAAGTACATAGACAAAGAGGGAAACAGTTAAGGCAGCAAAAGCTCAGATGAAGGGAAAGCCCAAGATGCTGCCTTGGAAAGAACTGGAGGTAACAGAAAGATCTAGAGGTGACACTGAACAGCAAACGAGACATAACTTTACCTCTCATTTAGATATTATGTGGTATGGCAATAAAAGAGATGAGAGCTACCTTTAGGCTATCTGAAGATATGAGGGAGAAGTGAGAGTCCCTCTCCCTGTGTGACAAGACAGGAACTATTTCATTAAGATCTGAGCATCTTGTTACCAAAAATACATTACCAGAATGTGATCGGAAGAGAAAGAGAGAAAAAACCATCAAAAACAGTGAACAAAGGGAATTGAGCATACCAAGCTTGACTGAATCATAATTAAATGAGTTTCATAATAATCTGTCTTGGAAAGGGTTAAGTGCTGAGAAGGAATGTGATGAGAAGTAATGACATGAAATTAAAGAAAGAAAAATTAGATGTAGTATTATGAATAATTTGAACTGAACAGACTGAGCAATTGTGGGTAAAAGAGAGATTTTGGCCAAAGACACCAGGGAAAACCCTCATTTTTACACATTTTTAATGTCCACAGAACAGACGGAGTCAGGCTTTTAATGTCTCACTTAAAAGATGCATGCAGATGGTGTTTTTTCATGCATTTGAAAAATGAATTTCTACATTTTGATTATGTTGTCATTAGCAGTAGCCTTACTCAGTAATTAGGAAGCTGGTTCCTAGCATGTGTGAGAGAGAGATATATTGAGAAAGGGGGATGTTATCTCTTTGTTTCCACAGGGATATAATTAAATGCAACCAACAACATCATCAAAGCAGTAGAAGAAATTCAAACAATAACTATACTAACTGGAAATGGCTTATTGTTCAGTGAAAAACAGCTGATCTTCATCAGAAAAGGCCACATTATTTGCCAGTGCTCACTCTGGCCAAGAAAGAAAAGGAAATTCCATGAGAAAAGGGTTTTCTCTGTAGTAAATGTAGAGTCTTTCCCAGGTAAGTGACTTTGAATTAATATCGATCAGGAAATAAAGTTGTATGTAATGGAGTAGTCCAAGAGAGTTTTTCTTTCATTCCTAGGTAACTTTTTAAAACAGGAGAAAAAGACAAATATCATGAAACCTGCTGCGTGGCATCAGAGGAGAAAGCAAGAGGGAGAATATTTCCTTGCTGGAAAGCAGACGCTGCTTCAGGAATGGCATGTTCAAGCGTCAGTGAGAAAGGAGGCCTGCCTGCTGCCCACTCTTGCCACTGGGCAACCTTTTCAGTTCTCAGAAAAAAAAACCCAAAAACCCCAAACCAACCCCGAACTCCTAGGCACTCTTGGAAAGTGAAACAATGAGTTTCTCCCCATGACACATTTGTTCTAAGCCGCAGGCTGTGCGTGAGTCATTTTTGTTATTGTCATCCTCAGCTTTAGGATTACACATGTTTTATGGTAGGTGAATGTCTGTATCTTTTACAGCATGTGTTAAATATGCAGTTATACTGCTAAACGTTTCAAATGTACCAAAACATGTCCAGGGCTTTATCCACCAAGGTCCATTCATTCAGGGGAGCTCCCAGTTTGTGAGACTGGAGCACCACACTCCTGCTCGTGCTTCTGTGGAGCTATAATTCTCAGTGCTTGTAGGATGAGTCTCCAGGCCAGATACCAAGCATGCCTGCAGAGATTGCTGCTATAAACCAGAAATCATCAAAGCACTCTGTCTTTGCTACCTTTTCCTGAATTACTGTGGTCCTTTCCATACATCCTCATTGCTTTCTAGTTAACTTCCCTTCAATATATTGAAAGAGCTGCTGACAAGGATCTCTGTACTTCCTGCCCTAACCTTTTTACCTCTCAATTCACCAAATCCCTTCAGTAGTTTTTCAATCTTTTTCATCAAATTCAAAAACCTGTCTTCACATTGTCTAAGCTACCTGTAATATGATCCACATATCTCTCTCTTAATTTGCTTGAAAATTCTATTTCTGACTTTCCATTTTCATCTCCATCCTTTCACCCTGCTCCTCCCTGCATCTGTTTTTTCCACTTTTAGTTTCAGACTTTCTCATCAAACCCCATTTTTTTGTACTGATCTGTGGGATGCCATCTATTCCCCTTAAAGTCTACCCTTTAATTGATCCCTTGTGTAGTTAACGGAGAGTTTTCTATACTTCTCCAGTTACAGCCATTTGTATTGTGGGCTCCTTACAAACCCCATTCTCTGGGGAAAGAACTGGCTTTTCCTCTGTTTCTGGGTTTAATACTGATTTGGCTACAACTTACTTAGAGGAGGAGGTCTTTGGCAGGCTGAAGTTTGGCCACAGGGAGAAAAAAGGATTGGACTGTGATGAAATATAAACAGAATGGTGGAATTTCCCAGCATTTTTCATGGGCTACTGGTTGGACCAAGAGCTAAATGTTTGAAGTTAATCTGATAATACTGTCCGCTCACCAAGACTGTGTGCATCAGCCAGATGCACATTGGTTCCTCTTTTGAAAAGCCTCAAGTAATTGTGCTGGCGAAGAGCTTTGGTTTAGTTTGAACTTTTAGTGCTGTGGGGCTGGGAGACAGAAGTCATCTTGTATAAAATTGGCTGATTGCTTTCCTTCGCTGAGGAAATCAATGGTATTTTAAAAGTAAGCTGCGCTGAACATAGGTGTTGCAGCATGAATCTCTTTTTTTCACTCGAGTTGCCACAGCAACATAAAATTTCCTTTCCCCCACATTAGCTGCCCTAAAATGTACTTCACAAACTGTCTTTGAGAAAAAAAAAGCCTTATATCATGCTGACAAATTGTGCTGTTTGCGTTCTTAGTATTTGGTCTTCTGTGGAATTAGGATTATTACAGCAAGGCTACCCGATGCGCACAGAATGCAGCTTTTACAAATTCAACCTTAAGTAAAAGGATGGAAATGAAAAGCCAAAGCTGAATTAGTTACTTGTCTTTAGAGAAGCTGAGGGCCCAGCAAAACCTCTGAGCAGTCTGGTGGTGCTCCTTAGGGTTCGGTGTAACCGTGGGTTAGACAGCCTGCCTGTTCCCAGCATTCAGAAGACAAGGAATGGCCTACTGGATATATTATTAGGGGATATGCAGTGGCTTTAAGAAGGGTTTCTTTCACGCTTTTCTCTCACACCTTTGCAAGAGCAGTAGCAGTTCTGGCAGGCTTTGAATTAAGTGTCAAGTGTATATACATTATCCTATGAGAGAAAAAATAGTTTAAATTACTCAGGTGAAAATGAATTGGTCTTAGCCCTCCTTTGTTGAAGGACTTATTAGACTTAGAGTAATTGTTAAAATAATTTTAATTTGTAAGGTTTCAGAGTAGGTTAATAAGAGGAATAGTCCCAATTTGTTGAAAAAAAAAAAATCATCCATGTCTGTCAATAGTGTCATGTTTACCAACATTGCTCTTTCTGGTGCCCCTTGTCAAGGGGGGAGGATATTGAGGGCTGAGAGTAATTCTTCATTTTGCCAGCTGATGGGTGCAGATTTAGCAGTGATGGCTGTGCTCCACAGTGCTAGGGCTTCACTGCAATCACATATGCCCATGTACCTCAAAAGGGCAATGTTTTTTCAGCATTTTAATGGGAGCACGAACTTTTGGGCCTCAGTGAACTTTTCTGCACACCCCTTTTTTTGAGGAAGTGTTTTGGTAAGGAGCTCCTTCACCTTTTATGAGGTTAGGAGGGAATGCCAATGTGAGTATATGGAAAGGGAACCAAAGTGACCAAGGGAAGGGTTTGTGAAAGTAGCCATCTTCCTCTGCGAGAAGCTTGTAACAGCTTGTGGTCATGTCTGTTTTTGAACCATAGTTGTAAATAAAGCCTAGCTTAGCCTTCAAAAAGGTAGATTTGCTGGCTTGGAACAATAGCAAAACCCACAAAATAAACCTAATCACCTATATAGAAAACTTGGTAAATAAAATTGACCTTCCCCACTACTGCTGTCATTTCTGCTTACCTTCTTCCCATGCTGCACATGAGTATCTGTAGCAGTGGGAAGGACAGAGAAGGAAAGGTTGATTTTATTCTCTCTGGTGATAAATACAACACTTAATAGATGACAAATTGGGGAATATTGAATCTCTAGAGACCTAATCAAACACGAATCAAGTCAGCCTCCGGTACGCATGTGATAAAATGCCAGCTGGTGCGTGGCCTTTCTGTTCCAGCTGGTATTTTATCCTTTGTAAAGGATTGTGACCAGTTTTAATGCAGATAATACTTGCACTTAAATAATACCAAACAATCCCAACAATACCAAACCATGGGTTTTAGTGTAATAAATGGTATTCCTTGTGGATAAGTACTATAACATTGACTCAAAGTGGAGTTGATAAGCATTTAGCTGTCCTAAAGAACTAAAGAGGGAATTACAGCACCAGTCTTACATCTGAATTTCTGTGGGAATTTTATGCCTGTGCCATAATAAGTTAATTTTGATGGCATCCAGCATGGAAGCAAGATTCTATAGTTGAGATAGAAAAAAACTATTAAGCAACTACTTTCTATCTTTTTTTTTTTTCTCAAGGAAATAAATTTCAAGATACTCACAATTTTCATACAGTCTTCCTGCATCATTTTGGCTTAGATAAATTATAGAAAAATGGGTGTAATGTTGGATAATATGTCTTCTGTTGTAAAACCCCCCTAAGTGCATGCACACATACTTGCATATATGCATACCCAATCTTTCAGTATAACACTTGCCTAACAGTGCTTTTCTCTTGGGATTTTATTGTGATTTATGAAAATGTGTTACACGTGTAACATCTGTAAAGGAATAAAACTTACCATTTATTGTGAAAGCAGATAAACAGTCCTATAGAAATAAAAGCCGATGTTGTGCCAGTTTCACGCACAATAGAAATGAAGAAAGCTTTTCTTTAAAATCTGTTGGAAAAAGCCAGAGTCAGCCGTTAGCAAGACAGTTTCCTTGTTCCTTTCATCGCTGACTGACTTACAGTTAGCTTCTCTAAGAAGCATTAGATTTTTGATGAAATCTTTCCAGCTTTTCTTTTTTACACCATGGTAAATTATTTCAGAACAGCTTCTTTATATGTAACGGTACAGTTATCTGCTCTGTTCTAAAAATATTGTAAATCTAAGGTACTGATTTTGCATTCCCTGAAACCATCTCTAAGCCACACAAAACCTCACAGAAGTTAATAGGTTTGACCTAGAATTTCAGGAGCCAAGAGTGGAAAATGAATATCATTAGAAAGTCTTGAAAAACACATATCTCATTTCAGAACAATGAAAACATTTTTATTGTTTTGGAGCTGGCTAGGAAGGGAAAGAATTATGAATATATTCTAGTGATTTTTTTGGGATGTTTTGCATTTTTCAACATTTAAAACTCTTTTAGTCTTTTAATAAGAAATAAATTCCCAAATGCACTTACAAAAAAAAAGCTACATGTGGCTATTCATTCAAATAGATCCCTTACTAACAACCCTCCATCTTCCATCTGAAGGCAGGCTCTCTTATTGCTTATTTCTTAAATGCTAATAATGTGATTTGCGGTGCTCACCACAAAGAGGATGCAAGGTGAAATCCTGGCCCCTTTTAAGTTAATGGCAGAGAATCCCACTGACATATCAAGGTGGTATAAACAGAAAAGCTAATATAAATGGCAAAGCTAGTTCTTATAGAAGATCAAATCCAAAGAAGTGTTTTAACATCTAATGAAAGTACACAATGAGGATCACCTGGTGCTTTGACAAACAATTTGTTATTTTTCATAGGCTGCATTTGGGGGTCACTGGATCCAATTCTTCTGGCCAGCATCACAAAAGACACACTTTTCAGAGACGCCCTCTTCAAAGAGGTGGAATTAAATAAATTGAACTCAAAGAGAGAATGCTAGATAAATCACTAATGCTGCTGCTAAACCATAGTCTCAAAATAGCAATATTTTTTTGTATTCTAGGAAAATAATTTCTGACTTTCCTTCATGTGTGTTGTCCACAGGGCAAATACATTAACTTCTGACAGTGCAGCATGTGGGACTTTCGCAGGCATTTCAAGCGTACAGCTTAACATGCCAAAGTGACTCTTGGCAGCATCTTGGAGGGGAAGCTAAAAAAAGAAATGCAGTAGGTTGTCTAAGCAGTCCCTGGCTTATTATAATATTCTTTAAAACCATATTAAAGGGATGCAATGATATGCTATTGGACATAGTTTCTTGTTGTCTGATGTCATCTTAAAATTTCTCAGGGGAAAAAAAAGGCTGAGTGAGATGGCGAGACAGAGACGGAGCACCATGTGTTTTGACAACGCGGCATCCATTATACATGAGTAAAATAGCAGCCGCTCAGCTGCAATCATGGTAGGCATGAGTGCTTCTCTTATAAACTCGTATTTCATTTATTCATTTCATCTTTCATTCCAAGACCCTGAGCCTCCACACATTTCTCTGCAAGTATAACTGTGCACCTGAATAGTTACGGTGACTTCAGTAGGGATTAGTCACATGAAGAAGTTTAAGCATGAGAACGGAGTGTTTACAGACGGAGGCCAAAATCTGTAGATAGCTGAGCTGGGAAAATTGGCAATAGTATAGCAATGTAAACATTCAAATGCAGAAACAGAAATGCAGACTACAGCATTCCTTTCTATATCCCTTTGGCAACTCCTGACTTCCTTTGCTTTTTTCATGCTGCAAACTGAATGCTGGATGAAAGTTTTGGTCCTGATTCACAGATAGGGGAAAAAATACTCCCATTGCTTACAATGACACTTTGATGAGTTCTGGTCTTTTTTTCCTCTAGATAAATTGTGTATCTATTGAAAAATATGCTTTTTCTATGAAAGCAAGTTTGGCTAGTACATTTATTGGAAGAGTAAAGGCTAGCTGTTGTTTTGTGTTCCTTTTCTCTCTCACTGCCAGTCAAAAAGTATGTTAAAAAACATACAAGAAACCCAGCGTGTCACACTGTAAAACTCACCTGACAACTAGCTGATTGGACTGGATGCTATGTGCCACTGCGTTCACTTTCACTTCCCCATGTTTATTCACATTAACATGTAATAATTAAATTAGCAAGATTGTTCTTACCCTAAGTTATGGGATAGTTGTTCATTAAATAGACAGGGAATATTTCTTGATGTTTTTATTACATCTTGAAGCCTCCAACCCTGTTAAGCAAACTACAGATGCTCAGTGAGCAGTGTTTGGAAAGCTGGAATTTTCTCCATTGCACTACAGTTCTATTTTTTTCCCCCCAATATTGGAAAAGTGGGAACCTCTGAAAACACCAGAGTTTTACATTGTTTCAGTCAGCTTAATTGCTGTAACATGTGTTTGGTTTCAGATCAATTGCTATAAGGAGTAAATGTCACAAGAAAATTGATATACATGACAATTTATTTCCTTAGACATCTGTAAAATGCTACACGCTTTGCAGATTGAGATGTAACATTTGGCTCACATTAGGAGTGGAAAGCCAAGGTGTAACAAGCATTGGTTCAGTTGTTCAATATTAATTTTTTCCATGCAATGAATCCTCCTTATCTTTCATTAACTGCCAATCAGGCCCTCCAGCTGCCGTGTGCCAAAATATATTCTTGGTTATTAACATTAAGGCTACTGTTAAAACTCAGAATGAGACATGAAGGAAAATGCCCTTTCCCAGAAAAATATATTTTTCCTTCTTCCTGCTGGAAAAACTATTTGAGAAAGTGTACTCACATTTCAAAGATATGTGAAGTGCTATGAGAATGATCACACTAAAGCTCCATAACCACGAGGCTGCTACGCACACTGTAGAGCAATAAGAACTGCTTGTGCTCACCCTGCAGAAGCAGCTGAGAGTTGGGCATATTATGTATATCTCTGAACCTGTTCAGTACTCCAGTAGAGGTGCTTATTTAACATAATTTGATAGGATTTAGTGCTAGAGACAGGTTTACCGTCTAATTGATTTCCAGTGAGGTTCATGTGGTTTTAACTTTTGCAAACTGCTTCCCTTATTGGTGAAGGAAGATTCTGGATTTGAAGAAAAAGCAGCAGATGATGTAAGAAGATGTCTGTCTGCTCTGCCTCCTATCTGCTGCAGACATTTCTCTCTCCTCTGTATCAGACACACACATTAGCATCAGCATATAGGAAGCTAGGCATATAGCAGCGGTCTGGAGTTCCTGAGAAGTTTGACCTGCAGCATCCCTTGGAGGGGAAATGCCACAAGTATGAAGCGATGAGGCTGTAAGAGATGTGTGGATGGTTCCTAGTGTCTGCTGAAGTGCCTTTATTTCCCACTCTTTGTCCTGCTCCGAAAACAAGGTGTGCAATGCTGCTGAAGCTAGGTCAGAGCTTCTTCTGTCTGAAAGGCAGGAAGGGTTAAGGCTAAACCCTGTGGAAGAGTCCAGGTTCACAGCGCAGCAAAGGAAACCTCACTGTAAGTAACGCCTGGGGCAACCTTTCAAGATAAAAGTAAGGTTGAGTTTTCTTCTGGTCAGTTCTGTTTCCCCAAGGTGTAAAAATTAAAATTGGCATTCCTGTGACTCGGCGGGAGGAAAACGCCAATAAATTTATTGGAACACGAATTTCTGTTTTAGAGTTGTATTGCATTAATCAACTCTGTTTTTTGAAACACAGAAAGAGGGAAGCAATCACTCTGGGTGTCAAAAATAAGTTAGTGGTGATATTTGTAGATGTTTTTGTTAAAAATTTTTCTGACAGTTCTGTTATCTGTTGTGAATGCTGAGTTACAAAGAGGAGGAGCAGAGAGGGAGAAACTTAGATTTGGGCATCCCTTATAAATCTTAAGTACGTTCTTCTTCGTGCTGATTTTCCTGTTTAACAGACTGCCTCATTCATCAGAGCTCTGTGGTGAAAGTAGGAAGGGAAAATCGTTAAACACACACAAGAGAGGATTAGAATCAATGACAGCGCACACCAAGAAAATGATTGCTGGCTGCTTGTATGCCTGAAGTTTTTAGCTTCCTTTGACTTATGGAAATTTAGACCAAATTCCCATTGTTTGAATGTTGCACATGATTTCATGTGGCTTCTGCAGCCCCTCTGCTTCCTTTGCATTAGGCCTGTGGAAACTGGGAAGGATGGGGAGACACAACATTTTAGAAAGGCTTGGAAAGTTTTAAAATCTGCCTTTATAGGCTTGCTCTGAATGAGTTATTTCCACAACGTGGCTCTTTGAGGAGTGCAGAGCATGAATAGCACTGCCTTGTGCATTAGTAGTCATTTTAAATGCCAAGACCAAAGTTCAGCTTCTCAAAGTCTTACTAGGCAGCTGATTACACTATTAAAATGCTCAGTGGGAAGCAGGGACCTGCATTTTCCTCTGCACTGTAGATGTAACTGATCGAGAACATTGTAATGCCAAGATTACCAAAATGCTTTTAGTTTGGAATATGAGTTTTAGCAGGTAAATAAATAGGAAATGATTCAAAATGACTGGTTTCTGAAATGTGAAGCTTCAGTAGAGGTAAGTGATGGATTCATGCTGCTAGATATTAATACTTGCAATATAGATCATAGAATCATAGAATCGTTTGGGTTGGAAGGGACCTTAAAGGCCATTTTGTTCTAATTCTCTTTCCATGGGCAGAGACACCTCCCACTAGACCAGGCTGCTCAAAGCCCCATCCAGCCTGGCCTTCAACACTTCCAGGGATGGGCCATCCACAGCTTCCCTAGGCAACCTGTTCCAGTGCCTCACCACCCTCACAGTAAAGAATTTATTCCGAATATGTAAATCTAAATCTACCCTCTTCTACTTTAAAATAGTTACTCCTCGACCTGTCATTACACCCTTTGNTGGTGACATCAGCAAACTTGCTGAGGGTGCACTGAATCCCGCTGTCCATGTCTCTAACAAAGGTGTTAAACAGTGCTGGTCCCAGTACTGACGCCTGAGGAACACCACTCACCATCTGGAATAATCTGTCTTGTATGTCTTTCAAGTAAGCTGAGAGTAAGAGGCTTTCTTAGAGCTCAGCATCTATACTAGCATGAGTTAAGTCAAACGGTCGAAATATCTGCTTCTCTCCACTGATTATTGAAAGAGCTTAGATCAACCAGTTCAGTTAAAGCTATAGAAATCCTTTTTCGATAAATGAATACCACCTGAGGTATTAATAATAAAAGTAGCTTTACGTTTCTAAAGCAAAAAGTGACAACTTCATGACAAAAGAGTGACTAATAAAACAAGACTCAATTCTATTCAGCAAGCATGAACCAACAATCCACACTATATATTTAAGTAGGAGCAAATAGTGCAAGCAAGGATAAGTTAAGCAGCTTTAGTAATTTTAAGTGGATTCACTAAAGAGAAAAGACGAAGTTGTTTCTGAATGAAACAGTTAAATATTTTTAAAAATGGAAAGTAAATCTTGGAAAAAGGTTCCAAATGACATGTATATTTTTGCCAGCATTCAGGAAAAAAAGGTTTGTGGTGTATGATAATGTTTGTTTAATGTAAAAAAAAGAACTTTCTAGATGAACTCACAAGGGTGAAACAGTAAATCTACATTCAAGCTGTGTTAAAAAGCAAAGGCACTTACCCAAAAGTAAAAAAAACCCTCAAATATTTTTTAGCTATAAGTAGAAAACTTGGGAGATTTTAAACCAAAAAGCAGCAAGAAAAACTCCAAGAAATCTTCATAAAGCCTACTTTAACTTCACCAAATAAGTCAAAGCAGAAGAGGTGACTCACTACCTCATTTTCCCTTTGCATCTCATATTTTTTTGAGACTCTTGCCATGTCTGCGCAGGTTATTGCGCTGTCGACACCCACTGGTGTTGTTCACGAGGACGGTGACTGTACAGCGCGGCTCAGTCACTGCCGGGCATGAAACAGACCTTGGTGCTGGGAGGCTGCTGGCACGATGGGTGCTCAGGGACATCCATCCCAGCGAATCACCACTGCATATAGCACGGCACCAGATATATCTCGTCTTGTTTTGATACTTATGCCAAAGGAGAATATGTAGGAGGCCCTAAATCACCCCTCATGGGGGAATTCACAGAATTCACATGCACTCAACAGACGATGGAGTGGGAAGCAACCATTGCCTTTATATATAGGCATACATTAAGGCTTGCTTTCTGGAGCGCTTTGTGCCAGTGACTCACTTGATACACTTCTGTCTCAAGGGTTTATAGAGGGCTGCAATTATAGGATTATTGAGTGCTTCACAACCTTTGGTTGTCATAAAACCCATCTAGCAGATGACAAAAGGAGGAATGGTGGGTAAGTGTCTTGCCCACGATCACAGCTGGTTGTGGCGAGCAAAGCGATTGAACCTGCTGGTCCTGAGCACCAGGCACCATTGTAGCCTTCTCCCTCGAACCCAGCCTCTCGGCCTTTCAGAGCTTTCGTAATAGAACATAGAATAATACGGACAATAATAAATGTTTGGAGTTGTCCTATTATTAAAAAAATAATGCCTGTAAACATTGCCAGGCGATAAGAGAAGATTGTCGTTTCTCCCTCGGCAAGGAAAGGGACAGGTTTAAAACGTGGCATTCTTGCGCACAGCCACATGTGCGCGCAGTTCCTGTGCAAAAGGGGAAAAGATTTTCTGTCAATCTTCCTCGCCATTCTGCTCCATGGGAAATACAAAGGCTCACTTGCGTGTCTCTTCAATCTGCATGTCTTTAGGGAAAGGGTATGCTCTTCGGTACAGAATAAAAATAAAAAGTATTCCAAGAGAATCTTATAATTAATAATGATAATAAATCAATACCAGTAAATCTGTGACAATGCAGTCAGAGTAACAGCATCTAAATCACAGTGTAGCAAATGCAATGACTATGATATGGATTATTCAGTGATTAGTTGTGAAAAACACAGATTTTTGAAGTGTTGCTTGTCTTGTGGGTTAGCTGTGAACAGGAAAAAATGGTTAGATTTGTCAGATGTGTTCAATATGAGTCCACCATTCAGGCACCTCCAGATGTAAGGTGATGTAATTGCGATGGAAATCCAAAGCTGCAGGTTAATTCAAGGAGTCATAAACTGGAGGGTTTGGGAAAGCAACAGTGAATTTGCAAAGGAACAGACAGTGTTGGCTTATAGATTCATTACCTGGGTTGAGTATATGCAGTTAATATGTGCATTAATTACCCTTGTCTTATTAAGAAGTTTGGCCCAAAATGAATTCACACCATAAAGGCTGAACTTCATTCAGATTACCACCAATTTCAAACAATATTGAACATAGTTTCCCCAACATACAGTAAGGCAAAAAGGTAAGAGAAAGTTTCATTTTATATAATGGGAATATGCAGCTATTCTTAACTGACTTCACTTATTATGTTGACAGTCTTGGTGAAAGTGAGGAATCTTAATAAATGGAGTTTGCGTAGACCTTAAGGGCCAAATTCTGCAGCCATTTAAGATATTTCATATTCATAGAATTCAATAGGGTTGCGTCAGGGTAATCGAAAGAAGACATTTAAACTGTGGTGCAAGGTATATTCAATCAGAACTAAGGATAATTTTTTCTCCCAAATTACCAAAGCAATAAAGTTTTCTATTATAGAAGCCAGTCTCAGTTCTTAGGATGTGCTGCTGAACTTTAACATGTTGGAAAGTATATGTTAAATATTTCAAGTACTTAAAAATCTATGTATTTAAACTTAGTATTTTTCATAACTGCCATTTGGCAGGGCATCACCTTCAGAAATCCGTGTTTATGGCTGAGAAGCAGATGACTTTGACGGTGTGTAATTAGTCTAGGTTGCCTGCTGATGTGTAAAGTACAAAGCACGGAAGGAATTCCACACAAGAGATAACAATCATCACCAGAAAGAAAAAAAAAAAGTGTCTAAACCACTGAGTAGGTTCATCTTGAAATGTAAGAAAGATCCTGCAGCCTTAATGAATGCAGCCCAGATGCTTCTGGCCTTCTCACTTCACCACCGCTGGGCATAAGATTGAAATGGTAGCAATATACACATACACAGATACTGACATATACACATATGAACACACACAAACGCATGTGCACACAGAATTTTGAACGTTGCTTGAATGCCTCATTTAATTTTACTGCAAAGAAGTAAAGGCAGTGGCCGGGATGCTTTCCAGTGTAACAGATACAATCCAGAGGAAGGAAAGGCACGGTTTCTGTAAGGTACTGGTTGCCTTTCTGGTCCCAGTCTGCGTTAGGTCTGGAGAAATGCCTGTCGTGATGTCCCAGCTAAGACACAGCAGCGGCCACAGCTGCCACGTGGATGACAGCCCCGACTGGACCATCACAGTACCAGCTGCTGCCCTGTGGCCAGTACTTTTTTTTCCTGAGCCTACACACTATATATTTACTCTGGGGTGTTTTAAGAACAGCCTGACAACTGCCTCGATGCTGCCTGTGATAGGCAACTAAGGGAACTCTCACAGGGAATAAGTTCCTTGACAATTTTTCTGCACCTTTGTCTGTTTATGTGGCATAAAGAAAAAAAATTCCACTGCATGACAACCCTATAAGCTTAGGAAGACTGTCCTGCAGCCATTCAGGTTGGAAGTCAGTCCTCAGCTTTCACAGAAGTTGGATGTTTGTGAAGTTAATATGATATCTGGTCACCTCAAAGCTACAAGCTGGTTGTGCAATACTCCAAGAGAAGGAATCCCACATTTTCATGCTTGCATGTCCCTAAATCCCTTGTCTAGCACAGTCAAAATGCTTAAAATGTTTCTTAAAATTAAAAAAAAAAAGGGAAGATGAACGGTAGTAAAATGCAGCAAAACACTGTGTGTTGGTGTATTAACAGTGATGGGTTCTTTTCTTTGGTCATCATGTTCTGTTAGGGTTTTCTTCCACACGCATGTGCTTCATAGCAGGCTGTGACTACAGCAAGACTATAACAGGATTATTGCATAAATTGTCTTCCATTTTCGTCTGGCTAAAAATCGTCCCAAAATATTATATGGCCAAGAACAGGCTAGACTAGAAACAACAATCCCATCTAACCCAGCTTCCAGAAGAAAATGGCTAGTCGTGTTAAGCACATGAAGAATACTTCTGGGACCCCACCAGCAAATCCTGAAGTCTTGCATGGTGTGAATGTAATGAGTATGGCAGGTGAATTAACAAAATAATATCACCGCTCTGTACAGTGACCTCTATTCAGGCTGCAAGATTAATATAATGCAGTTTTTAATCTTGTCTACCAAAATACAGCATATTTAAATATGAAACTTTTCTCCATATGGTCCTGAATAAGTGAATGAATTGTTGTACAAGGATAGGCTGAAATTGATCTGTTTGACTAGTGTTTTTTTTTTTTTTTGTTTTAATTTGAATTTAAAAGGGGAAAAGAAGACAAAAAAAGAGAGAGGGTTTCAGAGAACTGGTGTCCTTTCCTTTGTGAACTGCATCTTAGATTAATGCCAAGATCAGATCACATTTGAGTAATCATCTGAACAATGGTCTTTGCAATTATAGGAGAAGGGATAAATAGTGGAATAAACTTAAGAATAGCAAGTTTTATGAAGTACAGTAGTTGGAAATATTAATTGGCTTCATGTGATCACTTTTTAGAGCTCATTTGAGCAGTGTGTCTGCTGAAGTGTTTACCAGCAACGAATTTTTCAATACTACTTGAACATCCTACCATCTGATACAAAATCGTTACAAATTAATGAAGGAGCTGGACAAAAACTCTGAAGAGAATACTACCAGTTATATTATTTTGTAATTATACAAATTTATGGAAGGAGCTCCAAGGACCATGCCAACAATAAGTAACTCTCCTTCTGCCACGGCAGTGTCAGTACACCTGTTAGCCCTATTTGTCTATGTAAAACCAGACAAAAGGAATAAATAACCTTATCTGTCATTTTCATAGGCTGGGAAGAAAGCAAAGAAAATGGTTTATTTATTTATTCCCCAACACTCATTGGTTTGATTTTGTTTGGGCCGAAGTATTTTAACACAGATGAAACAACCCCACTAATGGTAGCACCATCCAACTCTACAGCTGAAGACAGCATGGGCACTCTACCAACACACAGCTACGCTCCCCTTTACAATTTCAGTCCTCCTCTGAATGGCACCATTCCCTCTAATCTTATGGTCTTCCCTTGTTATGATTCCTTAATATATCTTATACTCACAGGAGCCCTTAACAATTTGCCCAAGGTCAGTCAACAAGTCAATTGAAGAGGTGGAAAAATCAGTGCCTTTGATTTCCTTTCCCTTTCTTCTACCATCTATTAGACTATCATAAAACACAGACCATTCCAGGCTTTTTGCGGGGGAAAGGGAACATGACAGCTTCCTTTTCAGACAGAAGAAAATACTTTAAAGAATTGGTTTCTCTAGCAACAAGAACAGGAGAAAAAAAGAAGCTATCATAAGTTTTTTTCCCACCTACTCATTTTTTTAATGTGGTAAAGCAGATGGCTTGGATAATGCAGGTACTACAGATTCTGATTTATTGACTGTAGACAGAAACATAAATACAGAAGCGTATCCACTCTGCTGTACTCAGTAACATGGTAAGACTTAATGACTTCAGAGTTCATACTTCTTTTAAGTTCTATGCATCCGTATCGACAAACACCATTATTTATTGCTAGGGAAACACTGGTGGCAGAGCTCACTGCGTGTGGAAACCAAACGCTGGCCAGCCAAATGCTTCCCGTATCCTCTGCCTTTCCTGACAGCAGTGCTGGCTCCATGAAGACCCAATTTACATCTTTGACAGTCACACAGTTTATTGACCTGGCCAAATACTTTCTGTTAAGGTGTTGTAAATCGGTCAGTACTGCAGATATATAATGTCAGAGGACTCAACCTTTTGCCTTTGCCAAGAGAATTAAAAATGGCTTAGTGATCTCTACTTAGTGATGATAGGAAGGAGATTATTCTTTTTATGACTGTACTTGGCCCATGGCTAAACCGGGGAAGGAATCTCTGTATTTCTTCCACTGTCACAATGTTGAGTGTTACGTGGACAGAAACCAAAAAGATCCTCTTTAATAAAGTGCTGAGGACCACATGCCCCTTTGCTGATGAAGCTGCTGACACTGGTAGAGTACAGGCGATAGTCTTGTCTGCTCTACAGTGACAGTCAGTGCTTCCAAATTGCAGGAACAGCCTCAGCATTATATGCTTGGTTTTGACTTGATGCACTTGATACTTTGGAGAGCAAGTGCAGACGTCAAATAGAAGCAGTGATGGTATTAGGATCTGGGCTGTTCTCAGGATTCAGTTTCCATGGTTTATGGTTCATGTATTTGCAAGCAAGTAATGCCAACTTCATTATCAGGCAATTTTGGATAGTAGCAGTGACACCAGTCTCTCTGCAGCAGACCTACTGGGAGAACAGTAACGGAGAGGAAGAGGACATAAAGGAATATAAAGCTGTTTTTCTGGCTCAGTTTCAGCCAGGGCAGCACCATTTCCAGGCTTTCCAGGCTTCAGCTTGGTTGTTGTGAGAGGACTGTGCTGCAGAGGCCGGGTGGCTGGTCATGGCTGGTGACAGCGGGCTCTTTCTTAGGGAGCTGTGCGAAGCTCCCACAGATCAGCTGAGTCAACACTTCAGCATAGCCCATGCCGGGCAGAAGCGTGTGGACGCGGTCACCTGCCCATCATCAGTCAGCAGCTATTTTAGTATGAATAGATGGGTAATTTGGGCCATTGAGATAGATCTACCTTTTCAACCTTTTGCTGTCCTCAGGAGGCTGTGGACTACTCTGCATGAGTGGAGCTTCCCCCCTTGCCCTTGGCCAGGCCGTGCAGCCCACCCCACGCTCATTGGCCCTCTCAGAAGAGGCCGCTCAATTTACAAACAGAAAGGGAGACTTTTCTGTTTTGTTCCCATGTCCAGTTCACCACCCTGGTAGATTTGCCAACTTTTATGGTGGTCAGTACTATAGGAACTTGCTACCTTTTTCCGTCTAATGGAAAATACTGATTTTGTTCGAGTGATCATAATGAGCAACAAGGGAGCTAAAAAAATCACAGGATTTCAGGAAAAAAAAAGAAGAAAGATATATCCTCTTGATGGATGAAGACTTTCACTGACCAATTGGATAGACAAAAATGAAGTGTTTAACTAATGTCAGAACAACTGCAGTGGGTGCTTTGGGCAGATCAAAGGGCAGATGGTGAAGTTCTGCTGCAAGGGTAGAGGCTGCCGAGCAGAGTCTGCCTCACATCATAACTGCCAAAGAAATGGAAGAGGGCCTCCCAGTGGACTGGAAAACAGTTCTTTTAGGGTCCTGAGAACAGCCAGTAATGAATAAGGTATTTGTTAAATGTGTGCCAATGAGAATTCATGGAGGATTCTGGGCTGTAGATTCCCAAGAGCCAGGCTGGAGAGTATGAGAAATGTAGAGGTGAACTTAGGAGAGGACTGGAGAAGGTTCCTTTTCACTTCCAAAGAAGCATTCTGCTCAAAAATTGCTGCTAGATAAGAGACAACTTCTAATGGGACAACAGGAGATAATTTTTCAATGTTGAAGGTGACATTATTTGCATTATTTTATATTTTGTGTAGCTTTTAATGCATTTTTTAACAGAAAATATAAGAAATAATTCAATGAAATATTTCATGCATCATTTAAACATATAATGTATCTCCTTAGGGAGCATAATTTACTTTTTAGTCTTAACATAACTTTCCTGATGAATTTTAAGGAGAGAGGCAGTGTTTCAACTGGTATTGTTTCTTAATAAAAATATTGAAGCTTAAAAATCATTGAAGTCTTTTTCTGAAGTTCTGAAGTCCTTCACTGTGTCAAATGTGTCTAGGGAAACTTTTAGAAAATATATTTCCATGCAGTAAAGCCGGGTGGTTTCTTTTAGCAAAGGTTCAAGCTCAGTGGTGTCATGAACTGCGCATAAGAAAATGTTAGAAGCAAAATTAAGGCTAAAGGAAAATTAGGATAACAGTGAAACGATTTGAAATTATGGTTTCAAACTCCTGTGCTATTGTTCTTGCCCTTTAGAGTATTTTATTAAAAATAGATGTAATTTTCTGACTTAAAGCTTACAACTATATGATTTTAAAAATTTTAAGTCTAATTATCCTTTGGAAAGCTTGAGAGGTATAATAAGAAGACAGCAACACAGCTGGAGCAAGACTGCTTGACGAGAGACTCTCAGAAATCATTTTTGATTTCCGATGGAAGGAGCTGTGCCTGCCACACTGGAGACACAGGGGCACAAATAAAAGGGTTTTTTTAAAATTATTTTTGCAGTCCTCCCCCTCTCTTCTCGATGGCCTGCTCTCCCTGCCGCAATTTCAAGCTGCCATTCTTAAGTGTACTGAGAACCCATAAAGACGATAAATGGGTTTTTTATGTTGCCTCATGTGCTTTTTGACACCGTGATGCCCTGTCCCTCGGTGCACTGCAGCAGGGTCCTGCAGAGGGTTATTGGTTTGAATGGTGTGATGATATTCCCTGAGTCCCACAAGATGCGCCGGGTTAGTGCTCCCCACTCCCCTCGCCTTTCATTGCCGGGCACATACGGAGAGTGGGTGGCATGGTAGCTCTCTGCTGAAATGCTAGCACCCCCATGGGGCACTTTTGCCTCAGATTCTATTTTCTTTTGTCCCTGCAGACACGCATCAAGTTCACAACTTTAAAGGCTGACAATATCTTAGATTCCTGACTTACTGATATGATGTAACCTCTTTACTTCCTAATGGCATTCCGCCAGCTTTTGTGTCCATAAAAATGAATTAAAATAGCATGGCATGGCTCAAGTCCCATGCTTAGTAGTTGAAAAGATAACTGCATGATATGCCATGTATGTTAAGGTGGAATGCTTTGAAAGGCAGTTAATAAAATGACATGAAAGTGGTAGTGTCCAAAAAAGCAAAACGATGAGGTAGATAGTGGCCATTCAAGCTGTATCTGGCCTTCATCATATTAAACATCCTTCCCCGTGGCCCGACACAGATGTGTTCCCATGACAAGGTTTTCTGGTGCGAACGTGTGTGCCAAGGCTGAGGGAGTCACGGGGCTGAGTTCAAAGGGAAGGCTTGCAAGGTGGGCTGGGGGGCTGTGTCGGTCTCTGTTGGGGGGCTGAGGGTGTTCTAACACACACACAGAAATGGATTTGGGACAGAGTCCCTCACTGCAGTCATTAGTTTTGCTCTGCGGTAGCAGGCATGAAGCTCAGAAATGGCAGCTCCTCAGATGCATTGATACATGGTGAGCACTTAAAAAATAAATAAAGCTGAATGATTGCTACAACATACAGTACCATTTTTTTTTTTAAATAAACACTGAGACTCCGATGGACAGAGTTCAGATGAACAGTTCACCATTTCACGCACTCTGCAAACTGCTAGTGCTGTTACCTACAGAGCTGGGTGCCCCTGCTGCCCAGAGGTTGGGTGTCCAAGGCTGTGGCTGGTCTTCCCATCTGTCCTGGGTCTGCCCCAGTTCTTGTGCTGCTTTCAGGTTTTACTTCTCTCTCTCTGTTGCTGGAGGTCACAATTTCCTGAACTCACACCAGCTTTGGGGGTTGAAGCTATGCCTGTATCTCCTTACTGTTGTGGGACTGAATTCTGGTCAATGCCTTGTAATATTGACATATTATGATTTCTTGTGGTCCTGGGGTTTTCTGGAGAGGGCATCTGAAACTTTTTTTCTGTATTGGCATTATAAACTGTATCTGTGGTTTCGATGTCAAGCAGCTATTCCAGTAGTGATGGCTTTCAAAAATGTCTTTGTGTATATCGGTATATCCTCAGGTATATCCTCAGGAATCCCTGAATCTTCTTTTCTTCCCCTTGGGCAGAGAGACCCAAGCCCTGCAGAAGACATCAGTAACACTGGCTGCAGTTTGCAGATGCTGAATGCAGGAGCGGGCGACTATGCAGGGAGTGACAGCAGCTCTTTGCCAGCACTTAGACTGGGACCAATACATCACATGCATAATGGAGAAATGATATCTTCCCACCATCCATGGGGAATTTTCTAAAACCACACTAGAAACGGTGTAAACATGACAACCTGAGACTTGCAAAAATACTTGCGTAGCCTCTGAATTTCATTACTCATGCACACAGATTATTTCAGAACAAGAAATAATCTGGGCCTATTTTTTAATACGTAAGAAAATAAAATTAGTCACAGACTATGTGCAATACATATATATTCATGAATACACATACACTAAATGCAGGAATCATTTATTTTCTGTTGAGGACTTTCAAACTGAAAGCCAAAACCCAATATAATCTAAACGATTAAAAAAAGGACAAACCCCATCTACTGTACAATGGGAGTAAAATTCTACAGTGTAAAATTTTCCTCCTGTTCACTTCTCCTACAAAGAAATCTGTTTAAATGTATGTGAAAATGTTATGTCAGACACTCTAAGAAAACAAAAATAAAACTCCTTGCACATAGATCATTTCCCAAGAGAGAAATCTTGTAAGTAACGCATGTAAGTCCAATACGCCTGTAGGAATTATAGGGGTTTGTTAAGATATTAGTAGTTTACAGTTTCAAAAATAATTCTGGCTAATTGTGTTTTGAAGAGCTTTTTAAAAGTCAAAAAAAGGAGCAATCCACTTTAAGACATCTTCTATTTGAAAATGAATTGTTTTTATAAAATGTAACTTACATCAGCTGCAACTACATCTGTCATTGTCCTTTTTTTTTTTTTTTAAAGTATATATTTAATCTTTTCTCTTCCCTGCTGCGGCATGAAATACCCACAAACACAGCCTTGGGAACTGACTGACTAATTATTTATTGAAAGCAGTAAAGTGGAAAGTGGAGTATGGATAGAATATTATCAAATGAACAGGGTGAGCAGCTTTAAAGATGGGACTCTTTTTATTGAAGTTATATTACATTTGGTTTTCTTTATGAACCACACAGAGTACAATATGTTCAGACAGAATGTCACTCTGAAGCAGACAATAGCCTTTTAATAATTCAGTCTCTATCAGAAGAACTCAAGTTCAAACCTGACCCTATTTCTCATATTAGAGATATATTTAATGGACCCTATATGCTCGTTAGCCAATCACCCCTTTCTGCTTTCTGAAAAGAGGGCATTATAGGAAAAGGACAGGAGGAGAGTACAGAACAGGTAATGTTAGAAATATTTTGCTTATTGCACTTGAGACATATTTTTTAGCTTGATTTCCCAATGAAATAAGGCTTGTGCAGTTGTGGCTGTAACTTTGCAAGGCATTAGATAAATTCAGTTGCACCTGAAATAGGAACTAGAGGCTCCTACTAATTTTATATATATTGAAAAATATGCAGTGGAGTAGCGGAAAAGGAACAAATTTCAATGAGGAAAGGCATCAGTCTGGGTTCAAGAATAGTGCTTTCTGTCCAGTGAGCCAGTTGCCTAACTCCATGCTCATACCGGCTGGCCAGTCGGGACGTACGGATCAGGGTACGAGATGTGGTGTGGGCTGCCTTCCATTCAGCCAGGGAAAAAGAGACAGAGAGAGGGATGGGGTGGCACAGTTAAGAGGGTACTGGAGGAAGATGTGGGGACACAGAATGGCACACACCTGTATTAGAACTGCCGTTTGTAACACAATTTGCTTTTACTGCAAACTGTGCTTTAAGATGATGCTGTTCTACCTCCAGCAGCATTTCTCCCACTCTGAGCTTAATCGGTGAGATTCATTGCACCACCCATCTAAAGTTTAGTGTTCCAATCAAGTTATCTGGATCCTTTTATTTCAATGAAGATGGATAGGGACTCTATTTCCATGGGGTCATTCATGATGTCTATCCAAGGGTGAAATGAATTGCCTTCTGAAGAAGCCGTCCTCCATCCTGATGACAGAGGACATCTTAATGACTGATTTAGGCTTGACGCTTTTGGACAGCTGTCTTTAGCTGACATAAGTGTGATATGAAACATTCTAGCTACTGATGAGCATCTTCTGTTCTCACTCGGTATGGCTGGAAACAGAAGCTCCGTGCACTTGAAAGAAGGCAACCAAAGGACCTTGACCTTCTGCAATATTTCCTTAGAGAAGCGAAAAGCCTCCTAGATTTCTACTGAATAGTTACAAGGAAACATAATGGTGACAGATCATCACGTTTGTTTTCTGTGATCATTATACTGCCAGAAACTGCAGTGTGGGAGAGTAGTTAAATTAGGAGATTATATGATTGGCTGGAAGTTAAACAGTCAGTCTTGTAAATGGAAGGAGGATTTTATCCACGTATTTTCCTGTTTTCCATAAGAGGGGCTGAACAGTGAGATGATAAAGTATGCTGTTAATACAAAAGTATCAACACAATCACAAAATACTAGAAGAGTCAAATGTAAAGGTGGTTCAGAGAGTAACAGAAAGATAACAGCATGCAATGAAGTGCATGTATACTCTACTGATCAGTGAAATGACAGATGAAATTTAATGTCTGTAAATATAGAAAAAAAGTGTGTAGATAATCTTTGAACAAACTCTGTCCGTACCTGTATGGGGCGAGTCTTAGAAGAAGGACTTCTGGGTCTGGGAAAAGGCAACTGCAAGGGCAATATGACAGGGCAGGAAGAGGGGTAGTAAGCAACAATTCACTTTTTCTAATCGAAGAAGAGTTATGACGTCTCTGGGGACAGAACTAAAGAAAACGCCTTTATTGCTGACCTAGTCTAATGAAGCCGTGCAACTCTTCCATGGGACCCATGGAGGCCAAAAGTATAAATTGGTTAAAGTAGTTATTAAATATAACATGCCAAACACAGTCCTTTTAACACTGACTGCTGCAAGCTGAGGGGCTCCATCCTGACCGTCCCAGCCTTTGATGGGTGACACAGACTTTTCCTGGTTCCTCACTGCTGCTTACTGCCAGAGACAGACCACCAGAGCAGGTAACACCCTGGGCTCATCCGCCATGGCCATTCTTACTCTCCGTACATTAATACACCTGGAGGTATCATACAGCAAAGACATCAACTACCCAGAACCGTTCCAAGCAAATCCTGCTGCAGCTCACCAGATGCATGTCATCACTCTTCAACATTTATTATTATAACCTGTGTCAGATTTTCCAGTCTGAGTACCCAAGTTACTGAAGGCGAACGCAGTATTGCCTGGGGAAGCAAACAAACAAACCTGAACATCTGAAAATCCGCAGGATAAATAGATTCAGGAATGCTTTAGCTTTCACCTCTGCAAGCCAAGAAACCGATTTCTATGGATAATAAACTTAGTAGTACAGTCGGTGTTTATATAAGCTCCAGGAACCTCTGTGAATGGGAACATATCCATACGAATGTTAGAAGTGACAAATAATGTAAAAATCTATTTTGCCTTTTAAATTTTCAGCTATTTAATCAATAGCTATTTTCCTCTTTTTGTATTTGGCACTGAATTGTTAGATTCACTTTCCAGTACAAAATTATAATAGAAAGCCTTATGATCGATATGGCATTTTCTAAATTGTGAGATTGTTTTGTTACACCTAGTGATCACATCATGTTCCTGTGTCCCTATTATTAGACACCATATTGCTATTGTTGCATCTTAAAATTTCTAAGCATGGTACAGTTTCTAATTTCTTTCCAATTTTATATACTGTAGGCAGAATGAAATAACATGAAAGGGATGAGAGGATTGATTGAGCGCATAAATGAGATTAGATTGGCTGTGTGCTATATAGTCTTTCACCTTCACGGCTTTTTCAAAAATGTACCTCGTTTCCCCAGTCAAAGACTACACAAACAAAGTACACGCTGCTTTTCATAGCCCTGGGGTAGATTGAAACAATCACAGGCCTGAGGATGCCTAGATTACTTGCTGGAGATTCCCAATTAGCATGTAGGGGTGACTGTTCCTTCTCTTGAGAATAAAAACACATTGCAGAACAGGCTGCCCAGGGAAGTGGTTGAGGCACCATCCCTGGGGGTATTTAAAAGACGGGTAGACATAGTGATTAGAGATATGGTTTAGTGATGGTTTTTGTCAGAGTTAGGTTGATGGTTGGACTAGATGATCTCAAAGATCCCTTCCAACCTAGGCAATTCTATGGTTCTGTGATCACGTTACTTCTTCTCTTACTGGGTGTTCTCCAGGTACCTGAGTGCGGTATGTCTAATGGGGCTCTTAGCAGCTGGGAGGCTCTTAACCTTGCAGTAGGGTATTTTTGTACGTATATTAAATTCCAGGGAGAAGGATATAAATACAACTCAATACATTCCATGCATATTCACAATGACAAGATGATATGCATTTACAGAGCGGCTGTGAAAACGCAAGTGTGGTTCCAATAATTATACCTGCACCTATGAAGGAGAAGATCTAATAATAGGGTAGAGTTTTCCACCTTGTATTTGAAGAAAAATAGACAGCAGGATGACATAAAACTTGTAAAGTCTTGGGAGGTATTTTTTGGGTATATTGTCCAAGCAACAGTGACAGTGTAGCAGTAAACACACTCCTGCTGTGTGATGCGAATTTCTGCCTGGGATCACTATAAATTTTCACAAATGACAAGTAAGAAACAAGTAAGAACTTGTTTTTCTTGGTATTGCTGAAATATGCAAGTTGCTTTACCGGAGAGACCATTACTTTACTCATCCATACTAGTGAGGTTTATAAGTTTATAAGTTGATTCTCAGCAGCTCCATGTGTAGCAGTTGTGTACGGACGTCTTTAACGTCCCATCTTTAAAGCCTTTCATCTCTGTTGTCTGCACTGGTATGTCTTTTCCTTATTGATGTGGTCAAAATGCAATAGCCTGTCCCCTGAATTGAAGCATCTCTGCCTTTTTTTATAAAATTTTAAAATGTGCTGAGTAATTAATTGGGACTATGAGCACATAATATATATGGAACTCTTTAGGCCCTGAGAAGTGAACCATACACATTTGGATGCCAGCTTCTTTCTAAGTCTAAGACTTTGAGAAGAACTATTTCCCTGTAGGTGTTGGTGCAGCATTTGAGATGCTGAGGCCATACTCTGAGACGAGGTCTCTTAGCATAATGGCAATGTGGGTATTGACAGATAAATATTTGCAAGGGATGCCGCAGCCTAGCTGGATCCTGCTCCCAGCCTTTTACATTTTCTCCTGTCACTCAGCAGCAAGACTGTGGCATGGGGGTCAATGTTTTTTAAATTAGACTGCTAAAGCCATATTTCAGTTCGGAAGTCTACATTGTGTTTCCGAAATACTTGGACGGTTTTGGAAATTCTCAGTGCCCATTCTGTGATGAGCTGTAACCTGACCAAAGTATCTCATAAAACTGTAATATTATTCTTTAATGATACTCACAAACTTCAATGCCTCTCTTCCCCGCACTTTAAATTCCAGCCATTTTTATTGGATTTCAAAGTTTCTAATAAAAAAGCCCATTAGTAATAATGGTCCCTTGAAGCATTCAGCTTCAGATTTCACCCAGCTACAGTCTGGTATTGTCAGGGAGTTTGAGTGCTGCTGAGTAACACTGCAAAGCGCATTTCTCAGCATCAAATATCTCAGTGCATCTGATAGGGCTCACAAAAGAGGGAAGCGAGATGAGTGAAATTGTTTTAATTCAATTACTCTTAAGGGCAGAATCAATACAAATATCCTTTTTGCTGAGACAACGAGGTAGGGAGGGTGACCCTGCCTCTCCCAAATCTTTGCTGCAATTTTGGCTCTTTCATTTTATCTGTTTGTGCAACTGTAAGACTGAGACATGTCACTTTTGACTGGAAGCATTAAGCCATGAAAGTATCTGACTTGGGGAAGAAAAAGAAAAAAAAAAGGCATTTATGGTTCTGCAGACTTAAAATAGGGTTTGCAACTGAGTATAAAATACCTGTAAGGACTTGGAAAGTTTGGAAATATGCTACCAGCAAGACAGAGAAAAGAGATTGAAAGAACGAGCTAACTGTTTGATTGCAGGGATCTTAGCCCTACTAAAGCCAGTGACTTCTGCAGGGTCAGGCCTTCAGCCCTTTGCGCTCCTGCTGGGAAACATGCTCAGGGGCAGCTCTCCAGGGCTTTTCCCAGGCGCTTGCCTTTGGGCAGCTCAAGCAGCCTGAGCCCCTGCTCTGGGCTGGTTTCAGGCAAGTTCACTGATCTCACAAGGGAACAAAAAACTCCATGAATACTCTGTTGAAGGAAACCAGTCAATATTTATATATATATAAGCACAGAATGCCGTGCACATTTTAAACTTTTATTTTTGTTTTATTGTTATTTTTATAAATTAAAGGAAAAGGCTCTCAGACTCTCCTCTCAAAGGATGTAAATCTACAGCTCTTCAGCTCAACCGTCACCTCTCAGCTGTATATGCCGTGTCAGACTTCTGTCAACAGTCATATCAACATTGCGCAGTATTGGTGTGACACATGGTAGAGCAATGTGTCAACAGGGGAGCCGGAGCAAATGCCTGTAGAAATATTTCATACTTTAAAGAGGTAAAAATAAACCAGAAGGAGGTAGAATAAACTCATTTATGTCCAGATAGCTTAGTGTTTAAATAAAGGGCTTCATCTGGATAGATTAATTCAGCTCAGGTGAGTACTTATGTCTGTGATGTAAGAAGTAAGCAGCATGGTTAGGATAAAAGCCTGTTTGATTAGGGACTTGAAGGCTGAGGCTGGCTAGGGTAGGCAGTGTGCAGGGTGAGCCACTGATGACTCCTACCCCATCACTGACGTTTAATTAAAACCCTAATAGCAGGGCTGCAGTTAGCTCTGGGCTGGGGAAATGGGGCAGCCTGAGCCCTCACGGCTGTTGTAACCTTGCTCATTTGAGAATCAATCATGTAAACACACGGCATTTTTTAGTTCTACAGATAAGGTCCAAAGCTGAGCCCTCAAATCGATTCTGATTTACTTATTCAAATATCATTGCTAACAATATTGCTAACTTGGTTAGGGTTGATGTGGCTAGCAGGAGACAAATTATTTAGATTAATGAGACAAATGAAATGGATGGATGCTTATTCAGGTACACATTGTCTGACGCTAGTCCCTGCTGCTCCTTCGTTTTTCAACTTTTCACTCAAATTGTGATGATACTAATGGTAATAATTTTATATTTTGAATGGGTTTGCTCTAGCATCCTTTGTATATATGTCAAACCATCTATAGTGGCAAATAGTGTTCTTCTGCTTGTTTTCTGATTTTTTTTTTGTTTGTTCGTTTGTAAGGTTTTGATGTTAATTCTATTTTAACATCATTACAGTTCCAGTGTACTTACGTGTTTGTAGTAATTGTTCTTTTAGCTCCCTACTCAGATTGCTTCCCATGCATCAGCATCAAACTTGCTTAAAGAGCAGTACATGCAGCATGACAGCAGATTACAGATTGCAGCGTCCTTTGTGAAAGCAGAAAATCCTTGTGACCCCACTGACCTCCCTCTGCAGCCCCGTGATTTAGTCTTTGACCTTTCCATATTTCCCTCCCTCCCAGCAAAAAGCAAAAATTATACTGCTGATTTTGTAGGATATAGTTCTCTAAACTTTGTATTTCTCACAGCATTAACTTGAAATTGCTTGGTATTTTAGACGACCCCTTATTTATATTTAAACAATCAGTGGCTAGATTTATAAACTGGATAATACTGAAATGATTCCTGCGGCACTGTTGACCACAGAACATGTAGCTGAAAAATCTCTTTATATATTTATCTATATATAGGACAAAAAGGCATTAGTCTCTTTGTAAATTAAAGATCATGCACTGATGCGGCCACTTCTGTCAATATTCTCATTTTTGTAGGGAAAGGCATGAAAGAGGCAGATCTAATGCAAATGGACATAACTCTTGAGAATAAGGGAGAGGCACAGAGACAGGCAGGGCAGTATCAGATTCAGTGAGTTCGATTTCATAATTTGCCTGATGGACACATTTGGAAGTGTTTTTGGAAGGATTACAAAGAATATTGAGGAATGTTGTAAAATTACCCCCTTTGAAAACTGCACTGCTAAATAATAAAAAGGAGAGAGTGATTTTCTCAGATTGCTCCTGATACATAGTGATAACAGCATTACTGCTGTACATGAGACATTTTCCATAGGACAAAAAACTTAGGCTTCAAAAAAATTTAGGCTTCAAAACTAACACTTGATGAAATTTTAAGGATTGAAGCCCAAAATCCCAGATTTCTTTATCAAGGATTGAAAAAGATATTAGAAACTGATTAAAAATTGAAAATATAAGAAGTTTGCATGGGTTTGTATACTGCCAGACAGACAGAACCAGAACCACAGCACTAAAGAGTTTAAAGACCATAATAAGAAACTATGCATTGACTGCCTGCTAATATCCATTCCAAAAACAGTGAAGGATAAATTAAGTTAAACGAACTCATGTTGATGTGCCAGGTTATGCGGCAATGCGAGACAAAATAAAATCTAATTCTGTGATGCGTGTTGTGGCCTCCTGTCACAGCTGAAGATAATGATCATCTAAAAGTATCTGACGGGTCTGTGCCTGAATGGGAAGAATTGCTTGAGACATTAAAATCGAGCACAAAAAGGACTGGCAGAATCATGGAGGGAGACATCATGACATCTTACAAGCTGAAAGACTGTTTATTCTCTAAATGTACACTATGTTGGTGGGAATTTGAAGAGGTCTTCATAAGGCAGATTCTTCACTGGCAGACACTTTGGCTTTGAAATGTCATCTTTCTCATGATTATCTGTCAAGGACATATGAGCTTACAATAAAACACCATGCCCACTGATCTGGATTCCCAGTGGATCTGATTTGTTTGTTGAAAAGGGTAAAAAAACCTCCAATCCAGCTGTAGGAAAAGCTTTTCTTTATTGCCTCTGGGAGATAGACTGAAGTGCATTCACATTTCTTCTAAACCAGTAAATATACATGTTTTTGACCCGAATAATTAGATGAACAAATTCTTGCAAGCACAAATGTTATTTTATTCTCAAATTACTTTCTTAAAGTTGTGTCAAGATTTTTTTTTAGTTCATAAATTGGCATGAAAGGCTTTTGAAACAGAACACAGGGAACTCACAGTCATATTGCTGCAAACCTGGCTCTGCTCCTAAACTATTAAAGTATGCCTGGATTTTGCCCTTTGGGTGTTGGAAACCTTTTTATTTATTTCTTTTTAAAAGATGAAACCTGCACATGTTTTTATTTTATCTCTGTTAGCCAACTTCAGGAGGCAAATATTCAGAATGGCATAGATGGATTAAGATTATTGATTCCCTTGTCCGGGGCAGTTGTGGATGCCCCATCTCTGGAAGTGTTCAAGGCCAGGCTGGATGGGGCTTTGGGCAGCCTGGTCTAGTGGAAGGTGTCCCTGCCCATGGCAGGGGGGTTGGAACTAGATGGTCTTTAAAGTCCCTTCCAACCCAAACCATTCTATTCTATGATTCCTTCTTGTTGAATTGTGAGGTTAAATTCCCTAGACAGTGAACTGAAAATGTTCACCTAGGATTTTTCTTTCTGCTGCGTCATGAACATTTTTTGAAACTGGAAATTTTCTCCTGAGTTAGAGATATCATGCAGGTAATTAATACCCTGAATCATTTCCAGATTTGATGCCTTTGTCTCTTCTTTCATTCATACTGACACTGATCACAGAAGAAGCAAAAGGATTGCAACAGAGTTTCAATGGGATTGAAACATCTAATACTTGTCCATAGGCATGGCCAAACCTAGCTACTGCCTTGGTTTCTATTGTTATTTTAGCAGTCCTTGCTCAAAACGGGAACTGTTGCCAATCTACTATATTTAGCCAACTTTAGTGGTTCAGACTGTAGTTATTTTAAAACAATGTTTGTGTGGACCTCTCTGACAGAGAGGAAAAAATAACCCTGGAGAGATACTTCATATTTCAGGGATTTTTTTTTTTTTTTTAATTTGACATAGGGAAACTACCAAGGCAAATTTTTATGCTGAGATATGTAAGATAAAACTTAATCACAGTAGATAGCAGTACAGTTTGCATACCCAATATCTCCAATAACCCCCTGTGGCCATCCATCATTCTTCCTGACTGACAAAATAGACAGTTGATATCAGCTAATATTAGAAACTCATTCATCTATTAATAAGTTTTCTTCAGTTGTATTTAATAGCCAAACAGATTACAATGAATGACAGTGTACAAACTCACAAGGCTTATCTTAAAACAAACAGCATTAAAATGCAGCAATTAATGTAGAAAGTTGTTTTCAACCACATGCCTTTCTGAATTTCTTAAAGGGCTTGAAAAAAAAATACTGAGCTCAGTGTTACTAGTTATAAATAATCTATTTATGCCACATCTAACGCTATGCAAAAATTTCAACCAAACTACAGATGGCATCCAGGAATCCTGTAAACCCCAAGGTAAAGGCAGCCTCTGTGGCATGGGCTAGATCTGCGCTTTTCAAGCTACCTGTAACACACTTCTTCACCCAAAGCATGTAGGTATCTGCACCTCTTCTCCGTACGCTTGTTCCAGGTGAGGGGAATGTGGGGTGTAGAGCAGGTGGAGGAGACAGGTGTGAAGGCAGCGAAGGTGGGAGTGGTTGGATGGGTACAGGGATGGGGGCAGTGTACACAAGAGATCTGCTGGGTCCTGGGAAGCTTTAAGAAGTCTTATTCTTATAGAATCACAGAATGATTTGGCTTGGAAAGGACATTTAAAGATCATCTAGTCTACTGCCCCCGCTGTGCGCAGAGACATCTTTCACTAGATCAGGTTGATCAAAGTACCATCCAGCCAGACGTTGAACACTTCCAATAATGGGGCATCCACAACTTCTCCGTTCCAGTGTCTCACCACCTTCATAGTCCCTGGGGCCCCTGTGACTGGGGCGGTTGCCTGTCCTGGGATATCTGCTAGGACACAGCTCTAGGACCAGTGGAAACCCAAAATATCCCAGTAAAGCCTTCTCATAGCCACTTCTTTCTCCATCTCAGCCCTCCCCGGACATATATCATCCTAGGAGTGCTTTTTCCCTCTCCACTTCAAGGGAACCTTGTCAGTGTGCTTCTCCCAGACCTGGTCACGAACAAGAAAGGCTAGGTAGAAAGTATTTACTCCTTAAAGTATCACTGGGACAAAGTAATATATTTGCTAACGACAAATTTACACAGGAATTGGCTTTCTACCAACTCTAGTGGAATTCTGATCATCGCTTTGACAATAAAAATTGAAAATGTAAGAGGAATTTATATACGCAGAACGTAACGACCCTATCTGAGGGCAAACTCCTGTCCTCACAGAAGACTGTGGCAGCTTTACCATCGATCTGAGTAGAGCTAGGATTATACTTGCAGTTTTGTCAAGAATCTATATCATTAACATTATTGTTTTTAAATTGTCATTGGATATTTAATTCCAGCAAGTGTGAGAGCTTTTATTGTATAATTAGAAAAGAAGGAAAAATGTCATTAGGCTGAGAGTTCTGTTAAGGCTAAATAGTTTATATTCCACATGTACCCAAGAGGTAAATCCTTCAGGAGAGTGATATTTAATCATGTTTAGAGGGTATTATCTTTTGGAAAATCTATCTGCTACAGAATCCTCCAGCAAATCCTTTCACCACAGTATCCAGAATATTCTTGTTTTTACTCAGCATGAAAGTCTTAGACGTAAAAAGCCAATTCAAAGAAGAATATCTTAAATTTATTGGCATAAGCTCATATTTAAGGCCTGATCTGACAAACCACTTAACTGTATTTTCAACCTCAAGCATGTTAATTGTCTTAGTAACTTCATGCCTGGCTGAAAGGAAGATTTAGGGAGTTTAAAAAACAGCTTGATTTGCAAAAATAATGGTCTCTGAGCACGGCATGTTTCATTAGAATGAAAGATATAAAGAAATGAAATGGAAGTGGAAAAAGAAAATTGGAGGAGTTCAGCTCATAAAGTGAAAATATAATAAAAAAATGTCAGAACTGTACTGTTCAAAGGATAAAGCCCAATTAAAAAGTGACATTTAAACAAAGATGCATTTTTCATCCACTGTAAATATTTGTACATGTTTGATAACCAAAACCACAAGAGGAAACATAACTAGTAAGGACCATCTGGATAGCATGTCAGGAAGACCCAATAATTGTTATTTTGGCTCTTTCTATCTCCTCACAGATTAATTTCCAGTCACCTTCCTCTGACCATTTGACCCAGCTCATTTCACTTCATCCTTCAAGGCTTTGGTCCTGTTCTTCTAGTAAAAAAACAGAAAAGATTTGCTCCAGAGCCTGACAGTAACATTCTTTATATGGCCTTAAGACTTGGTGTTCAATCGTGTACAAAATCTCCCACCTGACACAGCACTTTGAGGCTTTGCTGGCTTTGAGGGGAAGCCACAAGGATTAGGCATCAGACCCGTGTCTCAAAATTTGACATTTTATCCTTCCTTCTTTTGTAGTAAAATGTGCATTTTATAGAAGTTATTGCCCATCACAATACAGCTAGACAGAGAAAAGAATTGCCTTCAGTGGAGGTATTCAGGAGCAGCCTTTTGGAAATCCTGCACAAAGATGTTGAGTTTCTCTGCAGTTAGGGACAGGGACGATAAGGCACACTATACATTTTTCCTGAAAAAATCTTTAAATGTCATTATTAGCTATCACCTTTTTTAACTCCTCTTATTCCTACACATCAAGGTATTCTTTCTGACAGCATGTTTAACTCCAAGAAGCTGTGCAGGCAATCTCTTTATGTTGCATTGAAAGTAATTACTGGGCATATAATGAATTCTCCTTTATGTCTCTAAGCAGATGGGTTCCTATTATCAGGGTTTCAGAACAAACTGATTGTGTTAAGGTGTTGTGTCACATCTAATTCCAAGAGTCAAGGAGGAAAATAACCTCATTTATTAATGATCAGGCAAAGTAAGAGAAATTCATTATCCCACACTTATTTTCTGTACCTGATTTTTACCCCCATAGAATGAAGGTGAGATTACACTGCTCTGAAAGCTGCTAGGGAAAGGACAAGCAATTTAAAATTAGTTTATGCTTGGTTGTCAGTCATCTTTGGAGCTCATAGAGGCAGCAGTTCAAGAACAGGAAGAATTTCAAACCTTCAAAAGTCATCACTGATTTATTTACCTATATTCTGACTATAAAACATACGTAGACAATAGTTTATGTCTGCTGTGGCCCAAATTTATGACTTGTAAAATTCAAATAATCTCAGTAGAATTGCAATAGGTTTTCTCCTGGGAATGTTCAGGAAATTCTAGCACAGTTTTATGAGTATCAGTTGATAAGGGGCTCTACTGATACATATTTATCGACTGATTGGGGTAGTACTCTGCAGAGCTGACAGGTAGGAGGAATGTAAGTACCTTTGGCAGCCCTCTCTTCCAAACACAGTCCTTGGCTCCCTAGAAATGGTACAATTTTAGACAAAGCAATTTAAAGATCAATCTAGTTGAACTGATGCAATCTGCTAATGCATGTACATTTAAATTAGCTAAATTGACACAGGCAATATTACAATCGATTTGAGTGTGTCTACATTAGGCTTAGCCTTAGTTCAAGATAGATCTAAGTTAAAATAAGATCAATTGTAGTTAAAATGCGGCAGCTTTACAGTGTGGACAAAGCCTGCCCCCACCGAACAAAGACTAACAAACTTGAGGAAGATTATTTTAGCTATTTTTAAATTTTTCTCATCACTAAATTTATTTGATCTGTTAAAGTGCAATGTTGTGGTCATTTCTGCGATCCAAGAGACTGTTTAAACACAAGAAGCCTAAAGGTAGGATTCAAAAAATCTGCATTCAGACCTTTAAATTAATGGCCTGATTTTCAAATACAATGATCACTGTCTGGGTGACCACAATAGGACTGTGGGTGCTCAGCACTTATAAAAGACCCAAGTAACTCTCAAACCAGATCACACATTTAAGGCCTTAGCTTTGCATTTGAGAGACTATTTGTTCTGTTTTTAGAAGTTTTGGATGAAGGATTTGTTCCATTTTCTGTTTTTTGCACTGCAATTCCTTTACATATGACCACCTTTCCATTTTAAAACAATAATTTTAACAAACCTTAAAAAAAAATTCTAAATATATTCCCCAATTTTTATTTCTTTTGACATTTGATACACATGGAAGCTAAACAATACACAGTTTAGCAAGCTGTATATTTTTGTACACCCATTCTCAGCTGCAGTCATCACTTTGCTGACAACCATCTGTGTCAACCTGCTTTTTCCTTCCCGTTTTGCTCAACTGAAACGAAAATAAATTGACAGAAACAACTTCTGCAGGGAAAGTGCATAGCAGTTAATAGAGTGGTGGGGCATGTCTCGGCATCTGCAAGCACATTTTTTTTTCCTGTGTTAAGTTTTATTTGTATTCAAAATTAAAACGCTATTTATTTCAAGGCAAAGAAGGAAAAGCAAGCACCGCCTGTTTGCTTACAAAGCGAAAACGCTATTGCCAGCCCAAGCGGTCCAGCACCCCACAACATCTTGACTGTTGAGCAGCACAAGGTGAGGACTGTTGAGAGGACTGGAGGATGTCACGGCTCGTCTCCCGGGGCTTGCACTAGAGAAAGGCCTGGAGAACCAGACCTGCTTAAGAAATGTCTCATCTCCTTTCGGCACAGTGCTCTCAGACCACACTGTTCTCTGTATTCCCCAGGCTCCTCTTAGCCTACTCCTACCTTCTGTTTAGGGTTCCCTTGTAAGGTTATTTATCTGTGAAGCCAGGGACTGAAGAAAAGGGACACAAGAGAGGAACTAGAAATGTTGCCTTGAGGCTTGAAATGAAGCCAGACTTGGTGGGATGTGGGTTTGATTTCAGAGGTGTTTTTTGAAGACAACTGAAGAATGTTTTCATGACTTGGAGAGTCATATATTATCCAGCAATCTTTATAATTATGTTCTAAGCTAACAGTTCCTATTAAAAATATTTCTCAAACCCTGTTATTACTATTATAGTCCGTACCCGCGAACCTTTTCAGTTTGAATCAGCCTTGCAGAAAGGAGTTCAATGAAAGAGACACCATGGAAATAGTCTTTTGTAGCACTGTTAGTGGAGACTACATCAGAAGTTGTTTGCATAAAAGAACAGAACTAAGGTTGCACAGGACTCTCACTTTTGAGTTGCCCAAATTCCATATGCTAGAATTGTAAATTTGATACATTTTTTTTCAATAAGCACACATATTAATATGTAGGATGAAGTTCTGGTCCTATTTAATTCAGTGGGAGTCTTGCCAGTGATTTTAGAGAATCAGACTTTGACATATTCCTGTGTGTCTTTGCCTTTTACACCCATACTGCAAGACTACACCCCTGCATCGTCTACCCAAAATAGTCTTGCCAGTCTATCACAGCCCTGTCAAACCTCTGTCAAACCTCTCGGCAGTGTTTAGTCACTGTTTCACAGTGCACAGCACTGATTTTTCTCTTTCCATCATAAACAAGCTTGCTCACAGAAATTACATTAGTCCAAATCAGACATGTTCACTACCAATTCAGAAATATGTTTAGGATCTATTATAGTCATCTAACTAGAACTAGGTTTAGAAATCTATACATTACAAATCCATGTGATTATGACAGATTTCAAAAATATGCTCAAGTTGTTCTTCCTGCCTTCGAAAATTTCATCCTCTTGAGCATATGACAAACATGGTTTGAGGACACTGTGCTACAGTCCTACTTCTCCATCTCAGGGTGTCTCAGGCAGTTGTGTTTAAACTCTAGACTTGGTGCTAAGAGCAACCCCGAGAAGTTTCAAGAGAATATGAGTAATGAACAACCAAAGAAATCTGTGCATTAGAGTGCAGATTTCTCTAACTCAGCTACCATTAAGCTAATAAGACATGGCATACCTTAATCCAGCTATAATTCACAGAGGTCAAATGGCAGATGTGTGCGAGCTCACGGCCAACTCCAACATTACACCAACAGATAGAATAACCATCCAAGTCTGTGGCAGGCTTTATGGGGCAAGGCTTAAGCCCAGTATAAACATAATTAAAAAGTGAAAGGAAAAAAAAAGTAGAATGAAACCACCACTAGGCATAAGCTCTACATGTCTCTGCAAGAAGCTATAAAATATTGCTTTAATTGTTTAATTTTATACCTTGAGGCGTCTAATGCATTGAGTCAAATTAGGACTTTTGCTGGTAACCCTCTACAACTTTTTCCACCTTTTTGTCCTCCTTGTATTCACAGTATTGATGCCATTTCTAAAAGAAACCCAAAGTCTGTGGGGCAAAAATGAGGAAGATGTCTTTACAAATGGAGGGTGGCTGAGAAGACCTGCACAGAAGCACAGATACCACCAGCACTGCCTCACCTTATAATACACTGGGTCCAATTGTAGGAGATATTCCACATAATGTGGAATAGGAAACTCTGCAGTTGTCATCGATACTACTACTGTTTTTATGGCTAGATGTGGATTTAATGCAGGAGAAGAAATGGGGCAGCTCAATTGCCTTTAGCATTGGTGGGTAAAAGACTGGATGACATGGCAAAGAGCTGTCTGCAGAACTTTGTCTGCTCCTTCCCATGAACGCCAGGACTGGTTAAAGGCCTTAGTTCCAGCCTGGCTCCTACAGGTCTGGGTACTATATAAGCAAGTAAAATAATAAAAGTCACTCTTCGCTGCAGAGTGATAGAAAGGAGCCCGTGCTATTCTCACTTCTGACTATGGAGCAGGATTGTGAAGAAATGATGCTGTTTAGGAATGGGTCCAAAACACATAAACAAATTGTCACAAGCAACAGGCACTTTGACTGAAAGGCTCGGTTGTGCTTTCACTCAGGAGGTCTGAAACAAGTCTTCAGCAATCAAATATAGAACCAGTGTTTAGTCAGTTGGCACAATATCAAGAGTCAACTGACTAATAAATGTCAATATATAATTATATAGGATGCCAGCAGTCTACAGCTCAACTTTTGTCATTCACCTTTTTACTCTACTCATACTATAAATGAATGCAGAAAATGAACTACCTATAAATACTAAAGAAACCCCATAGTGTTCGTTGCAAATTTTAAAACACCACAGAAATTTTGGGTTGGATTTTCTTTCATAATTGAAGTTTTTGCTTGCAGTCCAGTATCATTCAGCACAGTAAATATGGAGTGTATATATACTTACTATGCCTAACTTCAAACTCCATTACCTGTGCTATATATTTGCTACTAAAAATAGCCTTGTTACTTCATGGCGAGCCTCTAAGAACTTCCATATCATGATTGCTGTGAGGGAAATCCCTGCTGTGGTATTTTGTGCTCAGCACATCTGGTTCATGTTTTTCTGGCATTCTGAAAAGATAACATCATAAAGGGGCTGCAAATGCATGTGGCAGTGAAAATGCATTAAGATGACATTTACATAATTATTTCAAGAGCATTCTCAGAAGCAAAACTGCAGGAAGGAAAGCAGGTCAAATGTTTAAAATATTGAAAGGGTAAAAAGGTCAGAACAGTTCTGTGCAGGTGGACTGTAATCCAGCAAAACATTTAAAACACATGCTGGGGAGGAAGCCACTTGCTGCTGAAAGCTTCAAAGAGCAGCTCCAAAGCACATCATTTCACCACACTCCCATACAGCTTCTTGCCATAAAATAATTATGGAGAAATCTCAGAGGAAAATCTTTCATGTATTTCTTCTATTTTTCCTTTCTTCTGGATTTTCTCATGAAATGGTATTATAATCTATCAACATAAATGATTTTGGAGGAAGTGGGAGGTTTTTTGCTGAAAAGATATGTTTGAAAAAAACCAGTGTATCCATCAAAAACTTCTTGTCTTTCCTGACCACAGAAACTTGGTTTCATAAATGTTCATTGCTCACTAATTCTTTAATTAGGTAGTTAGGCTTTCTGCTTAAAATTAAAATATTGGAAGAACTGTATAGGGGAAGTTCTCAGTAATTCATGTTAATTTTAAAATACCTCTGAAAAAATATCCAGTTCATGTTGTGTCTGAATTTCAGAGAATAAATACAATGCCAAGGCAGCAGTAAACCTTTCATCTGTCTCAGCCAGAATAGCGGAGAGGCTACTATGAATGTCTCTTTATAAACAATAAAGGAGGGCAATTTATAATGGCAACCAAATTAGCATTAACTAACTTGGTATATTCTTGAGCATATTACTTGTTCTGTTAACATCAATGTAGCACACTGACTTCCAAAAAAATTTGACATGACATCAAATGACATTTAAATAAGTGGTGCAGAATCTGTAGTCACAATAGTTACTTTAAAAATGTTCAGTTGTTTAGCCTCAAAATGTGACTGTAAATGGGCACTACTCGAAGAGACAGATCTTGCAGACTGGAGGGAATGGACTCTTGACTTGTGCTGTTAAACTGTTTTTCTTAAATTTGGTGTCATGGATTCAAAGAAAATCTTGGGTAAAAGACTGCTGTTCCCTTGCTGTTCGGGGAAAATGAGTGGTTACACTGCTCCATGGTTTTATGGGGAGTGACGTTTTGATAATAGGACCCTCAAAAAATTGGAATTAGATAGATACAGATGCTGAAAATGGAAAGTGGACAAGATCAGAGTGAAAATGAGGCATGCAAGAGCCCCTTAGGCAGCTGGGTTTTGGTCATGCAGTATTGCTGCAGCCATGGGCAAGAGAGACGGTGCCTTCTGCGGCTGGGTCTTGTCTTAGTCCTGCAAGTCAAGCTGACATCTTCCCAAGTGTAACTAAAGGGTTGTCCCAGAGCTGGCCCGAAGGATCTCTAGCGGACAAATGGTAAGGATGGGTAATGATCTGGCTTGCATTTCAGACGTACCAGTGGAGATACTCTTATGAAGAAGGTAGGTTCAGCTGGTGATTCTGTTTTGCCTTATAAGTGGTTTATTCATACTGAAATGTGCTTTTATAAAGATGAAAGCTGTGGATACAAATCATCTAAATTTGGAACATTACAAAACACACAACAAGGAAATATTTTTTTTTTCTTTTTCATGGAGATTGTGGTTTCAAATCTCTAATTTAAGCTTCAGTTAAGTTCATCAAAGTGGATATGGTTTAAAAATGCATTGTCAGCAAGACAGTTGGAAGTATTTTTACAGTCTCTTTTTTTTTTTGAAATTGGGAAAAATAGGAAGAGCCAATATTAACACAAACATTTTTTCTATCTACGTACTGTCTGCTGCAGGAGTTACCTGGCTATTCAAATAAGTTCAGGGACTTCTGTCAGATAATATTTCACTAATGGTGAAGTGGTGGAGTCTCCGTCTCTGGAGACATTCCAAACCTGCCTGGACGCGTTCCTGTGCAACCTGCTCTAAGGTGGCCCTGCTCTGGCAGGGGGTTGGACTAGATGATCTCCAGAGGGCCCTTCCAACCCCTACCATTCTGTGATTCTGTGATTCTGTGAATGTATTTGGTTCTCTCTCTCTCTCTTTTTTTTTTTTTTTTAAATGGAAATGAAAGTACACGATCCTCTGATATTATGTAACAACGTTACTTTTTATTTGATTATTTAGTGCTCCCTAGTACCAGTCATTTTTTCAGTATGCTGGCCGGTGTGTGCTGGTTTCCCTGGATTTCCACTTAGAGGCTGTTCCTGCTTGCAGTGGTGACTCACCAAATGAGCACAGTGGAGTTATTTGCTGGTACAGGAATCCAGGGTATTTCTCTAGCTTTTATAGAATTATTCTTTCGTTAAATCTTATTAATGGCTTTTAAATTGCACTATAGATACCACATAATTCCAAACACATTTCATGCATGCCATCCCTCACAGACATTATGTAATATAAATAGTTTTGCTTTGGAATATTAAATTTGCAACTGGGAGTTGTGTTTTGTTCTTTTTCTTTAAAGGTTAACATACATTAAAATTTGCATTTCAATGAATCTAAGAAGCTAATTAGGAACATGGTCTGCCATATTTTTTGCACTTTCTTATTTGCACCAAAAGCTGCTTGAAAATGTATTTTTATGCCACTGTCATGTATTCTGCACCTGATTCAGCCATCCATTTTCAACTGTGATTTCTCCAGCAAGGTGCACAAATGTGACAACAAACACTGTCTCGGTCACTTGGAGGTTATTATCCGCTGCTTCCTGACTGGTAGATTTTCAGGTATTTTAACCTGCTGATAAAGGGGAGTAGTGAACGATCTCTGTCAACGGCTTGTAGAAATGCAGGAAACCTTATGCAAGTGAGCTCTGTGCAGATGTGAGATACAACGTAATGCCTGAAAGGCAGAGTAGAGGGTTAAGAAAGAGGTGGGGTGGTGCATGCACATGTAATGAGGAGAGATGGAGGATGGTGAGTTAAACAATATGCAGGCAGCCGAAGGGTGGCTGAGGACACCATGGGCCCGGTGGGAGCTTCTGGCAGGCTCTGGGCTGCCCCACTGACCCCATACCCAGCTGGGTCTCACCTTGCAGCCAGCTCTCTAGCCAGCTCCTCCTGAAAATGTAGAGAACAAGGTCTGAGTGCTTCCTAGGAAAATATTTTAAGGCCTTACATGATAAGAAGAGCCCTGAACTATGTTTAAGTGTAATTCTAAATCCATAGTAACGAGACTTGTCCCATGGCTCCCATCTCCAGAGCTTCGACACAATTATTTTTGTGAGGTGCATTTCTTTATCGTTCATGGTACATTGCCCAACTCAGAGGTGCAGCAAAAACAAAGCGTCTGATTCAGCATAAATGCTTAATATCGAATGGCATCCAGTATACTTCAAAGGTCTAGACTGAACATCAAGTCAATACCATTTAGTTTAATGTACCATGCAAATCCACTTAGGGGGAAAATATTAGAGAAAGGTTGAAGCAGTTCCGTCTCCTCACCTCCTTCTCTCCTCAAGAAAAACTACGTGCTCTGTAAGGGACCTTTGTTCTTCAAGGAAATTCAAAATCTTGGATTTTTGGCAAAGAAGAAAATCATCACAGAGATGTTCCTAAGAAAGTCCACAGAATTATCAATAAACTCTTTTCAGGTAATTTTTAAGCACAAGAATAGTCTCAGAAATTAAGACCTGTCAGATTTACAGGTGACAGAAAATCATAACAAGAAGCATTACACAAATAAATACACGAGTTGTTACCAGTGACATAGTTCATAATTATTAACTTCCAGTATAGGATCTGAGTGGCTCCTAAATGTGTTTGATTTGTATTTTATTGTGCAAGTGCAGCTCCCTGAAGTCACTGGGGCCTTTTGGTGACCTTGAAAGAGTAGGAGTACTTGGACAGGAAATACCTTCAGTTGGCGTGGAGCACAGCTCCGGTCACACCCACAGTCATGACTTCTTCAGGAGTTGCTATGAAGTACCCTTCAGCTGGAGAAGTGAGACACATGGCAGGTGGATTGATTCCCTTAGAATAAAGAAGGGATGAGATACTGACAACATCAATAACATATAGTATGAAAAGATTACTTACAGTATTTCTTGTTTACAGACCCTTTGTGTATTTTCTATGCCCCCTCTCAAAATTGTACCTCTTTGGAAACATTAAAAAAATCCACGCTTATGATGGCAGGTTGCTAAGGCAACAGTTTGCTATTTCATTGAAGAGCTGTCTCCCCCATCTCATCTCAATATTCATGTAATTTCCATTTGTACAATATGAAAGCTTACTGCAGATTTGCTCTGGAAAAGGCTATAAACTTAGCAAATTTGAAAAGTTGTAAAGAAAAGGAGTATTGTTTCTCTAGACACATTCAGAAATAGTATGGACATTTGCCAGTTGAGGAAATGTGATGGTACCGTTGGACCCAGAAACAAAAAAAAGGAACCATTTAAAATAATACTGTTTCTATACTTTAGCTTGTCAGGGTGAGACACTATTTCAAATTGAACTGGAAAAGCTAGGCATGCCTCCTTCTTCCATGATGAAGTGGAAACAATATTTTTAGTGATTCGTCTATAATAAATGATTACTGTTCTTCTGACACGAATAGAAGCAAATTGTCCTGGATGTTTTATGCTTTATTGTTTTGTTTTGTTTTGTTTTGTTTTTGTTGTTGTTTCTGAAATTTATTTCAGATCCTAGCAAAGCAGAGAAATATTCCCTTACCTCAACCTCTAATCAGCTTTCAGAATAATTCATACTAGCAAATTCTGATGGTGGGCCTTCTTTCTGATTTCAAAGATCTGAAATATAAACTTGAAAGGAAAATAACCACATGATTGAATCATTGTTCTTCAATGCCTTCAGCATAATCCTTGCCGCACACTGTAGGCAGCCTTGTATTTCCAGCACCCTTGGAAAGGACTGCTTTTTGAAGTATATGTGCACTGAGCTGTTTTGAGGATCTGTAGGAAATGTGAAGTGGAGGTTCAGAAGTCAAAGAGATCTGATTACAGCTGGTCCCCAAGAAAGAGGACTTGAGAGGAAGTCTGTGTTCTTTTTCTTAAAAACATCAGAATTGTAATTACTTTCATTTCCCCAGCTCAGCAGCTAGCATTTGATCTCTGATAAAACCTCTAGTTATTATTTACCATGCTGGGTTAAAGAAAATTGCTTGTATTTAATTCTATATATATTTGGTGTCTTCATATAATTGAGTGAAAAGTCTATAAGGGAATATTTATAATCTGTAAGCAGTGCCTAATTAACAACTAAAGTTCTTGTCAAGATAATCACCAGGGGGTTATCAAACTGTTATGATACTCTTTAGAAATATAAATAAATCAGAGAAAATGGCAACAAACAAAAGCAAGTATGTTGTGCTTTGTCAATATTATTTGGGCTCCAAACATAATCATGTTTACTTTTAAGACAAAGACTGGGGAGAAACCCCAAAACAAACAGAAGCACAATAAAAGGTACACTGAGTATGTTACACCAAGTCATTGCTCTGTTTAGTCTAACATCTTGACCCCAAGAGGAGAAGAGGTAGTGGAAATGCCTATATGAATAATTTAAGGGATCTATTATTCATGAGAAAGATTTTCTGGAACTATTTCTGTATGAAACATTGCCCAACAGAAGATAAGATCGGTGAATTTAGAGGTGCAGCTAGGGAAGATCAGATGAAAATTTAAAGTTACAGTGGAAGAGAGGGAGTTACATAGAGGAAACTCAAGATTTTCTGGCCTCCTTGCCTAACTCAGAGTTCACTGACGTGGGATACGGTGCCTCGATGAGTGCGACTGGATGAAACAGAGGGAGAGGTTGCTTGCAGCAGAAACCGAGGAACAGTGCACCGCACAAGGAAGCAAGAAGGAAGAAAAGGGTGACAAGGGAGAAGCATAGGAACACTATTCCCGTCCATCGCAAGTGCTGGTGGAAGGAGTCAGGAGGGAGAATCCCGGGGGGTGGTGAGGCAGAGCAGGAGACAGATGTCTGTACACAGCTCTGCAGATTGCAGCAGATGAAATGGGAGATTCGTATCATTCCTGATAATTTGACTTGGAACGTCTTAAAAATGATGTCTGGCAGACTAGAGTTATGAAACAGAAAGGTGAGTCATTTCCTGGCCACAAGGACAGAAGAAATAAATATGGCACTTTTCCCAGTCACAGCTGATGGCAGACACAGTGCCCACTCATAGAACTGCCCCGTTTTCCCAGCCCACGCTTGGTCCGAAACACGCACACTCAGTGCTGAAGGAGTCACAGTCCCTGCTCCCCCCTCAGATGAAGAGTGCTTAATGGTGGTGAAAGAAGAGTCATCTTTCCAGTACAGCAGAATATCCCACAGTATCAGGACTCCCAGGGAAAAAAGAAATATCTGGGCTCTTCCTTTCCCTCAAGGATATTTGCTCTCTTCCCTTCTTCTTCAGCCTTCTCAGGGAATTACCTCAATACCTTGTGAGCTGGGGTGGCTCATGAACTTTTGGAAGGCCTGGTGGCAGAGGGTGGAGCTGACCCGACCTCAAAAGGAACAGTGCAATTGGGGAAAAAGCTGAGGGAAAGGGGGGGAATAGAAGTTCAGTTTGACTTAAAAGGTTGGTATGATTAATGACATTATTTGACCAGCTGTGTGTCAGGGGATTTCCTTCTCATTACCCTTGTTGCATGAAGAGCAAAAAGCCCAAGATGGATAGAAAAGTTGGAAGAGGGATATTTTGCAAAGAAAAAACAATTTCCCAAAGGTGGTTCAAGTCTTTACTTATCACATACAGTAAGAAATCTCCCTACCAGTAGCTCTTCCTTCCAGTCATAATAACATGGCAACCCCCCCCAAAAAAATGCTGCGTTATTTGCTCTCAACAGCATAGTAACTGGGCTGTAAAACATCACTATGATATATTGTATACCAAAAAGTACTATGAAGTCCACACACCATTACTTTTAACCAGGAAAACAATAAAAGGGGCATATAAAGGCAGCGTTGCAGTTTGTTGCAATGCATTCTGCTTCAGGGCCTGGGGAAGGCAGGTGCCGTACAACCACAGTACCATCATGTGAAGTCTTAATTGCCTGCATCACTTGAAAGGCTTTTTTTGAGGCTGCATTTAAAACTGTCTCTCTTCTGTTCTCCTCTTGTCTCCTCTGAATAGTGGGAGCTGTTTCCCTATGGGTTTTGGTTTCATCAAAACTGAACCGCTCCTCTTGCTTTTGTGCAGATGAGCGTGCATGGCTGGTAGCTGTAAACACTCTTCTGACATCCGTAATGTCTCTCTTTGTACTTTATTGCCTCTCCAGCCTGACAGGTGGCATCTCTACCAACGTGATTGGCAGCGTGAGTGCAGGATTTGCGTGAGCTAATCAAAAGAGGTTTTCTTCCCTTCACTTCTGCTGTTAACTTTTCTGTTCCTTCTGTAAACAAATTTGTGGTTTGGTTTTTTTTTTTTTTTTAGCTTTTAGACATAGTCTTGTTATTTAGGAGAGAGTGACATCTGTTAGATTAATTTTTCCTTTTTAACTATATCTTTAGGAAAGAAAACAAAATTACGGTGTCCAATCTGTGTGGACACAAAACATCATCAAGGTCACTGCACTGAAGGGCTTGTAATCTAAATCTAAACTGCCAGAGAGTGACAATGGCAACCTTTCTGTCTCTAGGAATCAGCTTGCAATCCAGCTCCAAGTGCCTTATATCACTGTAAAAATACTGAGAGGCATTCAAAAACGTCCTTAAGGATACCTAAAAGATAATCCTGCTTCAAAAGAGGTTAATACATAATAGCATTCTATTTATGTTTTCCCCTCTTTATTTATTGATATATAACAAAAAGAAATTACCTCAGTAGTGGCATAGCTATTTTTTCCCATAAGTTTTTTTTTTTTCCTTCTATTCTGTAGCTAGCTGGGTGTGCTGCAGTAATGGGAAATGCTTAGCAGGTATTCTGGCTGTTTATTTCTACCAGCTTATGTCTTTTTCTGTGAGAGTCTCATATCCTAATGAGGCAAGAAGCATCTTTTGCTGTGATTCAGCCTCTCCCTTGGGTGTAATAGGAAAAGATGTGGGATACCTTTGCTATGGTTCTTGGTGTTTTCTAGGGGACTTGTGAGAATACTAAACCAATCAAAAAACCTCCCAATAATAGTAGGATTAAAAAAGTAAAAATCCTGCCCAACAGCAAGAACTGTAAAAGACTACTTCCCCCCTGCCCCCCTCACGTCTTTGCTTTATAGCTTACATTAGGAATTTTTTTTCTGGATATTTTTTTCTCCTAAAGCTGCACTGCCATCCTTCTCCTTTTTTCCCTTTTATACTCTAAAAGACAATTTTCTAGGTAGAAAAGCATGAAGAAATTTTTTTTTTCTGGTTTAAGGTACCGGGTGTATCAGAAATGAAGTGGTAACAGAGAAGATTCTCGTTAGCATGCATGCTGCCTCTGTAAATTCCTAATTGCAATGGGACATCCCTGGGTTCAATTATCTCCCCCTGGCTTCCCCTCGTGCCTAATTATTTCTCATAAAGAACCGATACTGTTCTCTTCATATATACCTACAGCAAAACCAAAACAAAACACTTTGCAGCTCTCTGGCGATGTGGTTGTGTGTATTGCAGCACAAACACCTTCTCACCCTGAATGGGAACTTTCCCCCAGTTGTACTGGGAGCCCACCTGGAGCCCAGCTTTATTTATTGGAGTGGGCTGGTGAGTTGTCGGCACTGCTTGTACAGCCAGGTAAGCCTTTGAGGAGAGCAGAAGGTGACCGCAAGGAGCGACGGTGGTTGGGCAGACAGTTTATCTTCCTCACAAGAAGCTATCAGAAACCTCTTTGCAGAGATTAAAACAAAGCCTCTTTCTCCAAGAGGCCTTATGTTTTGAGGCAGAGTATCAGAAAGGATCAACATCTTCTTTCTTCTTTGATTGCAAAATCCAACCAAATTATGCATATGACAAAACAAACAGTTTTCACTGTGTTCCTGGTTGTGCTGTGGATGCTTTTCAGTCCCCCAGAGAAATATGTACAAACACTCTCAGCCACCTCTTGAGAAGTCCCTGTATCAATAACACAGCACAGCTGCCTCTTTTACAGGCATCCCTGACAATTTGCCTGACTTACAAAAAACCAGAAAAAAGTAAAAAAAGAATCATAATGAAGCAAATCCAGAAAAAGCCTTCTTTTTAGGTCATAGCTTATCCTGGAGTTATTTTCTCTCACCTTCTGTTCTACTCAAAATATATAATTTTTTTCATCTGTAATGCTTTTTTTGACATTGTGTCCAGTTGTTAGACCTGTCTCACTGCCGCTGGTGAATCCTATTTCTCTGTCAAGGACAGCAGAAAAGGCAATCTCACACTCTCATTAGCAATCTAGCTTCCCAGTTCAAATGTCCATTTACATGGTGGCTAATAGCCAGCTGATGAACTGTGGCCACAAGAAGTCCAAACTCGTGGCTTGCGTGTAGCACTTCTCCCAGGAGGTATGAGTTTCTGGCAGAAGGCTGGCTGACAGCTGGGATCATACTCCATGCTTTCCATATCACATTTCAGATGAGCTGTGCTGTTTTGAAACATTTACCAGGTTCTGGTTCAAATTGTAGACTGGTTCAGAAGTGCATGAACAGGACATCTTTCAGATGAAACTGAGCTGGAAGATGTCCTTCAGAAAATCGCATCCAGAAGTTGATCCAACTGATAATGGGCATCATCATGGAGCTACTGAGATGAGAAAAGAGCAGCTCCAAAGTAACATCCACAGTCTCTGTACTGGGTCTGATTGGGATCAAGCGAGCTTGCTTTCTTTGCAGTCTATATGGTGCTGTGTTTTCGATGTGTGCCTTAACCACTGTTGATAACACATAAATATTTTGGCTATTGCTGAACACCATGCCAACGCTTACATTTTTCACTCTGTCTTTCCAGTGAGTAGGGTGGACGTGGGCAAGAGATTGGGAGGAGACACAGCCAGGACAGCTGACCTGAACTGACCAAAGGGATATCCCATAGCATATAATGGCTTAGCAATAAAAACTGGAGTAGGGGAAGAAGAAAGGGGGTTTTTCGCTTCCAACAGGGCCATTGCTTGGATACTGGCTGAGCATCAGTCTGCCTGTGGGAGGTGGTGAGTGACTGCTTTTGTATCTCTTTTTTTTTCCCCATTCATCTATTAAACTATTTCTGTCTTCACTCACAAATTTAATTGCTTTTGCTGTTCTTATATTCTCTGCTGTCCTGCTGAGCACAGGAAATGATCAAGCAGCTGTTTGGGTGCTTGGCTGCTGGCTGGGGTCAACCCTCCACTCCCTGCACCCACATGCGTATAGAGTGGATAGGGGATCCTCAGCACCAACTGCTGCTATTGATGTGCTGCTTTTGTGCGGGGCATCTTGCTGACGTAGATGTAGCTAATATCTTGGACCACTGCCAGAAACTGGTTCACTTAACCTTATGATTCATCCCAGAGTAACGTGAATAGAACTGGGGAGTACCAAGAGGGGATACCAAACATACCACTTTTAGAGCACTCCAAGTTCTGCATGATGCTTGTAGTATTAATATCCTAAATACTGCAATTTTTTCAAATTAACATGCTTGGCAGGAAAATTTTCAGTATTCCAGTCTTTTTTTGTCACGGCACTCCACAGAAAGTGCTTAATAAATAGAAACAATCACCCAAAGTTTGAGGACAAAGATAATGACCAATAATTTTTCCTGATGGATCTTTCTTCAGGTGAGGCAAATTTGAAGAGACAGGGGCTGACTCTGATTGGAGTCCTAGAGTCTATGAAATGACTTTCATAGGATTACCAGCACCTACCTGTGCTGATTTTGTCTGGGATAGAGTTAATTTGCTTCACAGTAGCTAGTATGGGGCTATGGTTTAGATTTGTGCTGAAAACAGTGTTGAGGATATAGAGATATAGAGATGTTTTGCTTTGCTTGCATGTGTGGCTTTTGCTTTATCTATTAAACGGTCTTTATCTCGACCCATGAGTTTTCTCACTTTTACGATTCTCTCCCCCATCCCACCATGGAGTGAGTGAGCGGCTGTGGGGGGCTTAGTTGCCAGCTGGGGTTAAACCACAACACTACCCCATGTCATTCGTGCATGAGTTGCCTGTGCTGATGCTAAAGCAATGTATGCTTACTAACAGAAAGCATTTGTGTATAACTATTGAAATATGAAACCCAATACCATCCCTCAACAAACATCTCTCGGAAAAAATAAGAAAGAAGACAAAGCTGACAGCTGTCACTCACATTGCTTCATGCGCTGTTTGAAAGGACTCAAATAATAATGCAATGCCCATACTACAGGAAACTATGTGTAAGAGACCCAGGTACACAAACCATGAAAAATTCATCCATCCAATTTTCTTGTCTTCAAATGAAGCATAAATAATCTGAGTACATCTTAAATTAAAAAAAAAAAAAAAAGCCCCCAAAGCATTTATATACCCTAAGAACACTGTAGAAAAATACTTGGTTTTATATACATGAAAGTCCAGGACTGTGCTCAGACTAACCTGATAATTTTATGCGGTGAAGGCTTTTCTTGTCTGAAAGCAAAAGCCAATATAAACCCACCCACCTCTGTAAATTGCTTAGACAGATTTAGTTTTTAATTTCTGATCTGATATGTTATTTTCTGTCACATTGGATAGTGTTGTTTATGTTTCATGTGGTTCAGTCACCCTAGAGGCCCAGCTGATACTCAGTAATGCAACATTCAGTTTGCAGCCTGAGGGTGAGCACAGATTTCACTTCTCCAGCTCTCACCCTCCATATTACATCGGCAGCTTTGACTGTGGGCATTAAGGGGATAAATTTGTCCCCCATTCCACCTTATTTGGTAAATCATGCAAGACGCGACTCCTAGGCGAGATCACAAGGACCTGATGGTTGGGAGGGAGGCAGCAAGAGGGAGAGAAGGGAACAGGGTAGAAATTTATTTGTCCTATATCTTGTTCTATTCATCATGCGTGTGGAGCACAGATTATTCCTTTTGACTCTGAAGCAGCGTTTTATGCTTTTATTATGTCTTCTCTTGGTTTATTTTTTTTTACTTTCTGAGAAAAAATATCTCCGGTTCTTTCAGTCGCTGTAGATGATTTTTAAATTCTGAATATGAGAGAGAATTTCTTTATGGTGAGGGTGGCAGAGCACTGGACCAGGCTGCCCAGGGAGGTTGTGGAGTCCCCTTCTCTAGAGGCTCTCAAGACCCGACTGATTGCAGTCCTGAGTAACGTGCTCCAGGCAATCCTGCTCTGGCAGGGGAGTTGGACTAGATGGTCTCTAGAGGTCCTTCCAACTCTGAAATTCTGTGATTCCGTGATAGTCTTATGACTCTGCTATGCCAAAGGAGAGCAAACCTCCCAGTCAGCCCTCTGACTCTGTTACGTGCCTGCACCGAATCCAAGGAACTGCAATGGAGAGATGCTTGACAGTATATTGGTGCATAAAAATACTGTAGGAAGGCCATAATATAAATGTGGCTGCTGCTGTAGGATTAGTGTCTTCTGAGTGGTTCGACTATTTTGATAATATTAATTAACAATATTTTGTTGCCTTTTTCAGCTAAAATATGTAAGCTAAAAGTAGCTGGGGTATGACATGAGCATTTCCCAGGTCTGCACTAAAATGGTGGAGGCAGAAGCTAAACCTCATTATTATTTCCTTATTCTTTTAGGGGCAAAGTGAACTTTTAATACATAACTGTTAGGACTAGTAATATATAAAAAGATAAAGCGATTTGGCAAAGCATGCTGAAATAATGCAGTGAATTATTAGAATAATAATGTAAGTACACGCCTCTGTGGTTCCTTACTTTGCTTGTTTATTCAGCCTGCATATCATGAGGTGAGCTCTCACGAAAGGAGCTGCTCTTCTGCTGCTGTTCGCAGAGCGTCTGGTGCGATGAAACGGGTGTTGATCCCTGATTGATAGTCTAAGTACCACCGCAGGTGAAGTAAAAAACAACAGTAGCTCTGTTGAACGGATTCCTATTTCCTATCTTATGCCAGAAAGACATACTCTGTATCATATTGTTGAAAATGTCAGTGCTGAAAGAATGGTGAATAAAACAGAGCTGGATGAAGACGCAAAAAAGACGATAAACGACAATTTGGGAAGTTTAGATATTTAATGAAAGAATAAAAATTTCAGTGAGGTATCATCTTAATTTTCATTATTCCCTTCTACACCAGTGCAAATCCTGAGTGTTCTACTGTTGTTATGGCATAATCAGAATGTAGCATTTTTTGTATAAATATTAGTGGATGTTCTTTGCATGTGATCCCATTTTCAGGTTTAAAAAAAAATGCATTGTACCAAAGTCCTTAGAGGAAAAGGCTTGCAATTAGTAGAGATTGCTATATATAGAAATATTAGCATAGGAGCAGATGCTTAACATGGCTATGGGCTGATATTTTCTGGGATCTTTCAGTGAAAATTTGCTGAGATATTGAGCTATCAATTTCCCATGAGAGAAAAATACAATATTCTATTTCCCTTTTTTACCATAATAAATGAGTTTAACAAGGCAACACCACAAAAATTCCTGAGTTGGCATATGGCAGGTCTTCTGACATGCTGATACTGTCTTCTGGTATTGCAAAAACCTGTGTTGTAGAGTTCAACCATGAAACCATGCTCAGTCTTCTCACAGTACTTTACCTGGCCACCACTGCTCCTGTTAGCAGGAATCTGGGAGCTCTGGACTCTCAACATGCTGTCGGTGTTCAGTCTAAATGAATATATGGGCACATATCTGCTCTTTGCTCATGTTGTCCATATTCCTCCCCACATCTGTTTCTGTCTTAATTAATCTTTCCTTGGCAATTGTGACTAGAACTTCACATGGTTTCCTAGATGCTATCTCACTACAAGCTATACTTGTATATGAGTAATATATATATATATACGAGTACTATTCGTCTTTCCCTGCCTGCACTGGAAAACTGTATCCTAGGATTTAGTTTATCATGTTCATTGCCACATCCCACTAACGGTCAGACACATCCTGTGATCAACAGACGCACACAGTTATTTTCCCCTCACCAGTGCTTTTAAGTGACAAGTTCTCTATTCGTGATAGTTAATCCTGAGGTTCAAATCCTATATTTTATTATTTCATTACTGAAGCATTCCCACTCCGAGTATTCTAGACCACTTCTCCCCCAATGATATCCCAATCATCCTCTATATTAACAACAAAAGATTTCCTAATTTTGTGTTATCCATTCATTTCACTAGCATTTTCTGCTAATGCTGTTATGGAAGCAGTTGACTCTTTTCCAAGATTCTTCCTTGAGGAACTCCACTAATAAACTGGCTTCAGCTCAACAGTCCCCTGTTTGCGTAGTGTATTGTCTCCATCTTAATAAGTTCTGTGACTCTTTCAGACTTGTTCAAATAAACTCCAGCTTTTCTAGTAAAACATACAATATCCTTTTGCTTATCATATCAAATATTTCATCTAAGCCCAGTGATGGCATAGCCTATAACAGCATTTATTTTATTAAAGGTTAAACTGGCACAAACCAATGTTGTCAGACCTATCACGCACTCTTTTTCATTTTCCATTAGCATTACAGATTTTGTATTTCCTCCAAATCATTGCTTATCATTGAGGTAAGACTAATGGACTGTAGTTTTGCAGATGGTTTTCTTACAGAAATGTAAGTACAATTTTTGTGATTTTTCCATTCATTTGGTTCTTCCTGCCTCACTTTTATTTGCAAACTTTGCTCATGAATCAGCAGTCTGTATTCTGAAATTATTTCACAGTTCTGGAAGAAGGTTTAAGTAAACAAACTGCACCTTGAGTAATAGGACCTATTTCCATTATTTCTGCATTCTTTTACAATACATACTTGGCTATCTTCTCACTTAAACATTTAATATGTGCAAGTGTTTTTGTCACTCTTTCCTAGATAATGGAACAGATTTCGTTTTTAATAAAGCTTTTTTTCAGAACTATACTGAAGGCGGTCTTACTCAGTGTATGAGGATGTGCAACATTGCTGTGTTATAAAACCGTTCTCAATTTACTGCTTATGCACTGAGTGTGTTAGTTGGATGCATGTGTCTCTTCCCCCATGCGGAAGCAGGCTTCAGCTCTCATCAAGATGATGAATGAATCGAGGTAATGTTCCTCTATTTACAATACCAAAGTTACCTTTGTGCCTCATTCTGAGTAGTAACACACTTTCATCTAAATTCCTGCTATTTCTAATTGCCTGTCTAAAATTCTGTTTACTTAATTTTCTTTGCAAGAACTAATTCAAATGGATTTTTTTGGCAATTATTCACTTTTTCCTTACGCTTGCTGGCTTTTAAGATAGAGCTTTCATTGTTGACTAGTCAGTTTAGAACCAGAACTCCCTTGTTAAATACTGCACAGACTGAAAGGACTCTACAGTACTCATGTAACAGCAGGAAAACAAGGGGGAGAGCCCTCGTAATGAGAAATAGGGGTCTCTATGGAAATGAGGTCATGGAAACAGGATGAAAAATAATTCTCTGGAGTCGGTAGACTGCTAATACTCCTCAGATGTATCTCATGACTAATGACAAATTCTGCAAGTGTTGTAAGAGCTGAGCTGCGGTATTAGATCATCTGTGGGAATACCCTCTTTTCACAAAACAAACAAAACAAAGACTCGGCCTCTTGCCAAGGCAGTCTAGAGTTAGATGAATCACCTCCACAGATGACTTCACAGCACAAACCAGAAGACAACATAAGATGTTGAAATAAGCTGAAAATACCAGTAAACTAGAAACTAGATAATTATAACTAGTTGTTCTTGACTACAGAGTGATATGAGGAAACCTTTCTTTTTTTTTTTTTTTGCTAGAGAAGATATTGATAACAGACCTTTATTGAATTAAAAAAAATTCAGATTTTTTTTATTAGCTTAAATGAACTACGCCGTTATAAATATGGTAATTCTTTGTGTACCATAGTTAGATTTAAGAACATGACTACTGTCTACATTGTGGTGTAGGTATGGTATATCTAAATATTAGTCTAGGTCAAACTGCCTTTATCTTATGAATCTCTGTGTTACTGGAATCTTCTGCCAAATAGGAAGGATACTGGAGAGGGGTTGAATCGGGCAAAACATCATGTGTACCTACAGCATACTGCAGCAGGTGATTCACCATGGTCTGTTTCTAAAGGGATTCAACATACTGTGTATTACATGATACTGTGTAAGTCTTTTGGGAGATGTTTCAGATCTTAGAAATTTGGTTCTTTATGCAACTTATCATCACAGAAATAAAAAAGAAAAAGTAAGAACAAGAAAGAAAACGTATGTCAGAATTGGAAAGTTAGAGCTATGTCCAAATTTGAGGTTCCTCTCAGAATAACATATCACAATTTTGCATAGTATCCTCTTTTTGAGAACTTCAGCCCTTTGATGTGTAGCTAAGTCAACTGTAGATTAACACATATTAAGTGGATAAACATTTTTTTGTGGACATTTTGTTCTGTGGGTATACATATGAATGAATGTGTTTTAAGTAATCGCCAGAAAAATGCTCCTTATGACAGCACTGCAAATTATGCTTTGTCTATGTGTCTGTAGTTAAATCATGGGGAAGGCTGTATCCTGACAGCTCTGTGGGACTTGGAAATGTCTGGATGATACATGTATTAGTAAAAGCTTCCTCAAAGTAATCTCTGCTTTGCAGAGGCAAAGGCTTGAATTTCTGGCAACAATCCTTTCAGTTAGGTGGGACAGGTCCCCCCTTCACAAGAAGCTGGTCACAGCACTCTTGAGGGATTCCTGTTTACTGGCTTGAGCCTCCTTGCTTACAGTTCACCAGCTGGCATTTAGTCCATGAATTCTCACTCTCAGCCTTTTGGGACTGTGTTTGTAACTTGTTTTCACTATATCCCCACTTCTGCTTGCTAAGCTCTTCCTCCTACTTCTCTCATACCAATGACTTCCAGCAGAAAATACCTGACCATGGATTTGATAGACTCTTTGGCAGTCATAGTCTAGCATCTGTTCAGTGTTGCTTTACTAAATATACCATCATTTATGTGCTTCCTTGGACAGTTGGAGTTGATATCAGTGCAATTGCTAGGCCCACCAGTTTCAGTGAGTTTTGCCCCCAGTGATAGCTGGAAGGATCACTGGGAGCAAAGACAGGCATAAAACCAACCTAATTTGCATGGTAAAGCATTGTGCCAGACCTAGGAGATTCCCTTTAGTCCCGAGCTATGTGATATTATTTTTACTAGCTGTGCAGATGACAGCTGTTAGGAGGAAGGGTGAGACCCGATCAGCCATGCATTTTCTTCTTAACTCTTCCTTTTCTGGCTCTTCTGCTTCCCATTTCCTTGACGTGCAGAGAACAGGCCGAGACACAGTTCTGAGCCAAGTTTGGCTGTAGCCAAAAGAACAGATCGCCTGAGCCACAACCTATTTTTTCAGGTCAGTGCAGAAAAACACACTCACCCAGAACAGCCCGGATCTGTGTGCTTGTAATGCTAATATGGGTACAAGTTCTCATTTTGCTCGGTTTATAAACTTAAATGGTTTTGATGAATTCAGAAAAGAGTTTCCTATTTACTACATCCAGGGTAACACCTTTATTTCTTCTGCAGAAATGAAGGGGAAATGGCTCTCTGCTGCATCTTGCCTGAAGACCTGACATATATCACTGGAGATCTGGGGAGCAGATGACACGCATTGGCATCGGGCAGGATTTACGGACAGCTGCTGCTGTGACAGGCGTCTCCTTCATGACCTCTTGCAGTCCCTTCTAAGGCTGCTTTCTATTATTCTGTGTAAAGATTCCCGGTACAGAGGTGTTGCCTACATTTCAAGAAAAATTTGTGTACTCATAAGGCAGATGGATGTGCTAATTTCCCCACAAGGAGATAATTAAAAGTGCTCTCTGCTCTCCCAGAGGTGATGACATGGAGCAAATTCTGTCATTTGTTATCTAAAATAAGATTTTTATAATAACCAACTTTTATTTAAATAGAACACCTATTTCCTGTGCATATGCTGTATAGTATTTTTAAAATAACTTTGCAATTACATAGACAGCAATGACACATTGCTGACACATTGTTTTTAGAAGGTAACTATCATGGAATCATGGAATCATGGAATGTCAGAGTTGGAAGGGACCTCTAGAGACCACCTAGTCCAACTCCCCTGCTAAAGCAGGATTGCCTAGAGCACATTATTCAGGACTGCATCCAGGCGGGTCTTATGTTCAATTTACAGGTGGGAAAACACAGCAGCTCTGACTGAGAGAATAATTTTTAAAAACCATAAAAAGAGACAAATACAGACCCCCCACCCCCCACCCCCATCTTTGACTGGATGAAAGGCTGACATTTTATGGAAGAAAAAATGAAGAAGTAATTTATTTGCATTATTTGTGCAGTAGATGTTAATGACATTCTGGGTTTTAAAAGATGAAACCAAGAAATCCATTTGTATGTTTTTTAAAGGCTAATCCTTTATTGTTATGATTTGGGGTTTTTAGTCCATTTGATATGCTGCAACTATTAGACTAAACCAATTTCTACTCATCATGCTAATCTGGGATCAGCACAATTTTTCAGTAAAAGCTTGATGGTCAGAAAGAAAGTTATTTTGGCACTAGTGTAAGATCAAGATACTGTGTCTTTTTGGGTAAAATCAGACAAATTGGACTTGTGAGGAACTGCTTGGACTGCAAAAGAGGCATGCTGCACCAACAGTCCAGCCCCAGATTTCTTCTTTACAAATGACTTATTCTTATTTACAAATAGCCAAGAAGGAACTCCTACCTGCCATACTTCTATCTAAATAAAAGTGCTTTAGGTCAAAATGACTTTAATATAGAGAGTTCTATACTCTCTGTTATACAGGAAATCAGATTAGTGTACCACAATGTGTTTTTATGCCTTTAAAATCTCCAAATTATGCTCAAGAGTGGAACCAGGATCAAAAGCGCTATATTTTTCTACTGACTGCAAAGTGGGCTGTTCCCCTGATGCTCCCACACTTGTAGAGGCTTTCTCTCCAGCCAAAAACTACCATGAATGAGGCTAAATCACTGCATCGGGAGGGAGACGCTCGCCAGTTCCTGTGTAATTTCAGCCAGAGGAAACGTGCCAGAGCCAGCTGTTTTCTCAGGGAGGGGGAGACCACAGCTGGCTTGAAAAGTGCTGCCTGTCAAGGTGAAGGTGGGCAGGAGGAGGCGGGAACTTCACAGCCCCCCTTGCTGCCAGGAGGGATTTCTCCTGGAGATCCATGTGACTAATCTCTGTGGGGCTTTTCCTGCAGTAAAGGCCTCTCTTTTCATCCTATAAATATAACTGCAATAAATCTCTCTGAGAAGCCCGCAGCGTAACTGCCCGCTATATCCCCTACAATAACTGCCATGAAACATTTCTGCTGCTGCAGCGCAATAAAGCTCCAATGGGGCACGGGGCTGGGGGGATCAGTAATTCCTGTAACGTCTTATTCTAACACGTACATTTTTGGAGCTGCCCATGACTGTAACTGCACAGATTCATGTGACTTAACTTTTACAGAAAAAAAATGGCCAAATCGCTTCACAATTCTGAGTGTATCTGAGCTACGAGGATCTCCAGGTTTTGTTTTCTGTAGATTTATTAAAACAATTAAATACCTATCAGTGGGCTAACAACGAATGTATTTTATAATGACCATTAAGGTCTCCTGATGTCCTAGTAATCCACAATCAATGTTTCCCCGTGATCATTTGCTAAACAGTATCACTCCTGTTACACATAAAAGATAAATGTCATATAGAAGGCCATGATATGACCCTTTCAGACCCTTGCTCCACATAGCAAAGGCATGACAAAGCGGACAGAAAGTTACTTTCACCGATAGGGCTAGGTGACCCCCGTGTAGAGGCTTTCTCAGGTGATTGAGTACAGACAGGAAAAACCACTCTGGGAGAGGGGAGATGCTCTCCTGGTGCTGCTCATCAGGTGTTACTCCAAGCAGGAAGATGTATTCCACCCAGACACTGCTCCGTCTGCATTGTGCAGGTGTCCGGGTTTTAGGCTTTGACCTAACAGGTCTCATCATCGGGACAACCAGGCACGTGCCTCCCTCCCAAAAAGCTTACTTTATGACTTTCTTATGCCTTTCTGCTTGGGTATAAGGAAGTCGGACAGGGTATCAGAGCCCTAGGGTAAGGCTTCAGCTGAGACACAATAACCTGTGGATGAGGACACAAAACCAAGCTTGGGTAACAACGATATGCACAGGGTCTATGAGGGTGGTGAGGCACTGGAACAGGTTGCCCAGAGAAGCTGTGGATGCCCCATCCCTGGAAGTGTTCAAGGCCAGGCTGGATGGGTCTTTGAGCAGCCTGGTCTAGTGGGAGGTGTCCCTGCCCATGGCAGGGGGGTTGGAACTGGATGGTCTTACAGGTCCCTTCTGACCCAAACCATTCTGTGTTTCTGTGACTTTTCATTTCAGATCCATGCCCACTTCACAGAATCACAGAATCATAGGGTTGGAAGGGACCTCTGGAGATCATCTAGTCCAACCCCCCTGCCAGAGC
>VXBO01011791.1:66922-107899 GCA_013400135.1 Rhinoptilus africanus | reverse complement strand
TGGTGCAGGGGGTTATTCCTCCCCAGGTGCAGCACCCTACACTTGCCCTTATTGAATTTCATGAGATTCCTCTCCGCCCAGCTCTCCAGCCTGTCCAGGTCTCTCTGGATGGCGGCACAGCCTTCCGGGGTGTCAGCCACCCCTCCCAGTTTTGTGTCGTCAGCAAACTTGCTGAGGGTGCACTCTATCCCACTCATCACTGACCTCCGACTAGACTCTGCACCCCTAATCACAACCTTCTGAGCTCTGTCTTTCAACCAGTTCTCTATCCACCTCACTTCTAGGAAAAGCTCCCATTTGTATGAATTTCTTAGACAACCATGGGGCTCATGCTTTTGAAAGGGACAGATTTGGCCCAAGAGCTTCTTCAAGTCACTTCTGAAAACCTTCCCCTTGCAGTGAGACCCTCTGGACTGGTACAGAAACCTCATTCCAGTAGGCTAAACATGTGCCACTTGATTCTGCACATCCAGCACCTAATAAATAGTTTATACATATTCATTTTTAAGCATGACTGAATATGCTGTTTTAAAAAATGAGGTTAGATTTAAATTAGTCTTCTGCACAAGAAACTGTTTTAAAAGGCTTTAAATTATGAATATTTATATTGCTATTAATTTGTGGTGCCACTAGTATTTTTCTTTAATGGTTAATTATCACAACTGATGTGTTTGAATTATTCTAGAAATCTTTCCATTATTTTTTCTGTAAATATTCATTCCTGCACTTACACCTTCTTATTTGATGCTGAGGCTGAAGTGAAACATGATTAGAGCTTTTAAAGAAAAAAAAACCCTCAAAACCAACATTCTGTCTTTCCAAGCACTAGCTTGTGGGGTTTTTTTAATCAGCTTAACACTTAACGATACTAAAGTTTTTCACCCTGTAAGTAGATTTTGGTATGGGTCATGCATTCAAAGATCTGCTGGCAGTTAACAAAAAGGGCCAGACTGTGTGCTAGAAAATTCCATAAGGTAGAAAAAAAAAGAACAAATGCTTTCTAAAGCTGCTTCCTAGCAACTCTTCCAGCTTCAAGGACGTTACTGGACAGCTACCATTGCTACCACTAAACGTTTGCTCATAGTTCATTCAGTTAAAGATAGGGCACGAGTTTAAAATACAACTAATCTTAAAAAAACCCAAACAAACAAACACAAATACCCCTCCCATGGAAACACTCATATTCCCAAATACAAGTACATTTAAACTTCTCTTTCAGGTAGGATTAAATCTCATTGAAATTGATGGCTGCAGCCACCATTTTAAAGTACGTGTAAGAAATTATTGTGTTCTCTTCCCAGCAGTTGTATTACCGTCTTCCATCCCTCGTTTTTCCACCTGTATGTGAAATCTCAAAAATTCTAGATAACCGTTTTATGTCAAATGGGGGCCATAATGCTCAACAAATGACAGGAAGATAACATCATTACACTCTAGTCATATTTGAAGTAGAAGAATGTCACATGTACCAGTTCCAAATTATAGTACAGGAAAAGGAACAGAAATGAATGTATGAGTAAGATGGCAGGAAAAAAAAGGTTCTGTCAAAACCAGAGTCCCTTGGGATGTTTAACATTCACAAAATGCAATCCAAACTTGGTATGTCAAAGAGATAAAAATATCTTTTGTGCTAGAACCATACAAAACCTCAATATAGTGATATTAGTTTTTGAATAACAAAACTGGCATAGTGACAGCAGTTTATACAGTCTTGCACATCAAAACACTTATGGGGGAAAAGGAAAAAAAAGAGTTTTTATTAATTCCCTTGTACTTTGCTTGCTTCCCTCAGTCTGGACACTCTCTTACCTGCACTTCTTAGTCTTCATCACTGAGGACCAATTCTGGACTGGCATCCCAATACTGGTTGTCGCTTTCCTTGCTTGTTGGTAAAGAACCAGAAAGCTGCTTTGGGTGAGAAGTGGTAAGCAAGCAAGGCTTGCCACATCTATTTGCCTGTCTTATTGACAGCTAACTAAATCTGGAAAAAACCTAATCCTGTGATGTGATATATATGTTACTGTGACAAGTCCAGAATATATGATCCATGAGCAAAAAAAAAAAAAAAGAAGGTGTGAGAAGTGATTTGGGAAAGAGAGCCAGTCTACTGTGTACAGGAAGGAATAAAGTATTTTTGAAAAGGAAGTAAGGGGTTTAAGTTGCAGTAAGGGAGATTCTAATTAGACATTAGGAAAAGTTTCCAGTCGTAAAATTAGAGATGAGCACTAGAATAGGCTGTCTGAGTATGCCATTAAAATATAATTGATCTCACTTTAAGCAGAAGGTTGAGTTAGCTGTCTCATGAGGTGTGTTTAAAATACAGGACTTGGGAATGCATCCCTGGCTGAGGCTCAGTGATGCTGCATGAGTCCTGGTGCTGCCGAAATGCCATGCGGTTGAGGGCAGGGAAGGGGAGGTCTCCATGGCCATCCCTGTTCCAGATGAGCAGGAGATGGGGGCTGTAGCATCCTGACATTTAAATGCCAGTCATGATCCTTTCTTTTCAGTGCTTCTCTCTGAAAGCCTATAGCACTGACAGGCAGAACCACAAAGAAAGTAATTTGCAAGGCTTTGAAAGAGAATTGACCAGAAGGAAAGCAATAAAAAATTAATTGTTCAAATCAACAATAGTGTTGGATCATTTCTAACAGTCTTAATGATCCTTAGCTAAATATTCATCAGAATATTTAAGCTTAATTTCTAAGTGGCCTAAAACATATCTGAGTCTTGATCTTCAGTTCAGATTTCAGTGTGATCTTAATATCCTGAGGGTAAAATAAAATACTTGCACATAAAATTGTGTGGAAAAGGTTTTCTCCACTCTGATAAAGTTGTCAAGATTAGAAAAAAAAAAACCCCAAAACCATCACAGACTGGGATGAACCTCTAAAAGCTTTTGGGAAAGGAAAAAAAAAAAAAAAGACAAAGGCAGAGAGACTGATTCTTATATCATGTCAGAATCGTCAGCTGAGACCAGAGCTCACTGCAGGGTCTCACACATCACAGACGAGCGCATGGGCATAAGGGTTTGACTGATTTGGCCTGCCCTTCCCAGGCTCTCCTTTATACAGAGGGAGACTGATTGAGTACAACCAGCTAACGTGGGAAATCCAAGTTCAAACCTATTTGAACCAAAAGACCAAAGACTTGAACCTTGGTCTGCCATGCCTCAGATGAGTGTCTCTTCCTTTAGGCTCTTGTGGATTCAGGGTTGAGTTTGATGCCCACCCCTGCACTCACCATTTTTCCTTTCCCCTCATCTTCCCCACATGTGCCTACCTTTTATCTACCCTGTCCTCCTGAAACCGGTGCCTCCATTCTGCAGCAGGTTTTATTTATAACAAGATCACTTTTCTTATGGGAAAAAAAAAAATATTTTTCAGAATTCCAGTTACCTGTATTTGCACCCTAGTAATCTGATAACTCTAGCTGTTCAGATATATTTAAGTAGATGGACAGACAGCTCTGCAGTGCGTGATACTCATGCCCACTCTGCATGCCTTCTGCTGTTACAACACAGTGACCGCTGCTAGGAAGACCTAGTTCAAAGTCATCTCATCAATCACCTTAAAAGCCACGAAAACTAATTCCTAAACTAAAGCATTTTCAATTCATCTTTCATGTGTCATCAAGATACTCTGAGCTGGAATTTCTTATTATCTGTCTCTTACCTCCCACCTCTGCAATCACAGCACTCGTCACTCAGAGAGAGAAAGCTGCAGAAGGCTACATTTTCATAAAGCTATTTGGGATTTTTTTCAAGATAGCTCTCATTAAGAAGTCAATAGAAGAGACACAGCAGAACCATGGGAAAACAGTTTGAAAATGCCGTCCTGTGTGTGAATTTTACCTTGTAAATGAAAACACTAAGGAAATAGTGTTGGAAGAGCAATAGAATGGAGACAAAATTAAAAAATTGTCTTGTTTTCAGTTGTGTATATCCATAATATCTTAATAAGCAGTGTATGCCTTATAATAAGCAGATTTTCTAACTGACCTATCATTAGAGACTTCAGACCTATCAATGTCTGCACATGTAGAAGACATCCTTTGTCTTTTGCATGACCATAAAAAGCTTCAAAATACTTGTAAGTGAATGTTTTGCAAAAGAAGGATAATCTTTTAAAGCTGAAAGCACATTAGCTAAAACTATTCAGAGACTATGCAGTCTTTTAATTTTACTTAGCCAATGAAATAAAAGCCAAAAAGTCTGGTTGTTGATCATCCAAGTCTATAAAAGTGACACATTCAAGTTTTTAGCCTCTAGAAGACTAGATCTGGGTCAAGGCTTTACAGCTCTGCAAGGTGTCCCTGTTTTTTGACTCATGCTTTCACATTATCCCTGAGTTTTACACAGCAAATAAAGAAGGTGAAGACTGTAAAAGAAGAGGGTTTTTTTGGTTAGCCAATATTATGAGGTATTTGGGGTGGGGTGGGGTTTATTTCATATCTTGCAATTTTTTTATCCTTACTGCTTGCACTAAATTATTGTTTTCAGTTCTCTCATGCCATGGTACACCAAAGCACTGCAACTTCTTGGCAATTCAGACCAAATAGTATCTGTTTCAAATCTAATGAGAATGGGATATGCTTGATAATACAAAGTTTGACAACCTTTCAGTAAGAAACCAAGAGCAAACCACTGCCAGGATAATCCTGACTACAGAGAAGTCTGAACTACAGAATTTTAAAGCTGACCTAGTTTTGCAGAATGATACTATTTTACAAGAATTTTTAATAAGTGAAATAATTCAAATATGCTTAAGAGTTAAAAAGACACCCTGGTTTCTCTTTGCACTTTATGTGTCACCCTCTGGTAGGCTGAAAGTGGTTATCCTCTCTTCTAAGGTATATACCTTTAATTCAGAGATTCTCGTGTTCTTCATAGATAAACCCAATCCCCTGCAGATGCAATTATTTCAACTAATAGTTCAACTGAGCAGCCTGTGCTTATTCTCAGCATTGACCTGTCCTTTGTCTGGTAGAAAATCTTGCTTCTTTCTTCACAGACAGGGCTAAAGCAATTTTTCACAGGGATCAATATTTAATTTTTGGTTTCAGGTTTATTTTGCCTTTTTTTTTTCCTCCATAAGTTGAACTGAACAGCAAGAAGCAAGGAAAACCAGGAAGAGATGTTCTATAAGATTTTAGCTGAACATTGGTGGGTTATATACCACAGTTTTAGAAGTCTTCCTTTCCCTTTTCTGGGAAATATTTACTTTTGCAGTTGGAAAAATATGGACCTGAACATGACCCCAAAGTATTCTTGAGCAAAAGCATGTGGTATGAGTGTATGTTATTAGGAGCAGTGATGCTGCTAAAATTTGTTAATCTTTCTGGCAGTGCTCTGTAAATTAAATTACCTGTCAAAAAAAAATGATTTTTGAAAATTACTTTCCCAGATTCCCCTAAATAAGGAAAACCTACTCCCCTGCATAAACTAGAAAATTGTTTATTCGGAAGTGTAGACTATAAGGAAAAATATAACAACATAATGTAACGTAACTTCACGTAACGTAAGTAACATAACATAACGTAAGGTAAGGTAAGGTAAGGTAAGGTAAGGTAAAGTAAGGTAAGGTAACGTAACGTAACGTAACGTAACATAATGTAACATAACACAATATGATATAATATAGTATAATGTAACATAACAACATAACGCAACGTAATGTAATGTAACATAATATATAATATATATAGTATAGTATGATATAATATAATATAATACAGTATAACATAACATAGCATAACATAACATAGATTTTTGACATTCATACTTACAAGAAAAACAGTACAAAGACAAAAGCCAAAAAAAAGGACACCAGAAACCATTTATTTTCTAAAGATATTCCTAAAGTTTCCTGTATTAGCATTGCATTTATCTTCCCCATTTACTTGATTTTAAAATTTTATTTCATCATTTAATTTTGGATTAGATTTTTAAGAAGGCCAAATTTTATCATTTTATGTGCATTTGCTCTCTTGCACTATGCTGGAAGATAGAAAAGAATATCTACTTTGGATTTATTAAACAGTACAACCCATACAGGAGATAGTGTCTGACATTGAGAAAAAATCCTACAAGACATCTGATATAACCCAGTGGGATACAAATACTTCTGTAAAGCTGAGAGCGAGAATTACTACTCATCCATTCATGGGTCTATATGTTTTATTCTGAGATACCAATACATCTCACTGCTCAAGAGATAGCGCAGCTCATGGGGAATAAAAGGTACCTCAGTCTACTCCCTGACACCTCCCCTAAAATTCAGCATAAACCATTAAGCTAGAGGTGCTCCTAGCTGCCATCGAGGGAGCTCCTGCTCTTCTGCAGTCTGAACTGCAGACCACACTGAAGTTCACCGACACCAGGTGAAATGCCCTGTGCAGGATGACAGCTGATGCTATGGGAGGCTGGCAGCGAAGACACTGAACTCCCCGACGTGCCTATGGCCGCAGTGCAAGGATGCAAAACGTTTGGCAGCTTGGCTTGAGGGTCTCCTGCCTCCCTCCTCTGCAAGGCTGTGGCACCTGATGGGGCAGGCACGCCATGGGCTGCTTTAGGGAACTGCTGCCGGGGAAAGAAAAAGGAAAATTCAGGGATATTATTTTAAATTGGCTCAAGTCACTCGGTGGTGTTCACAGCTCGGCTGTGCAGGTGGCTGTGCCATCCCAGAGGAAGGGGTGGTGCAGAGTGGAGCGGGGAGGGACAAGAGGAAGGAGCTGGGAAAGCTTTCAGGCAGCATTTCTTCAGATGTTTGAGGGTTTGTTCTCTTTGGGCAATGGACTCATGGTCTAAGAGAAAATGGGCCTTGTCTGATCTGGAGAATTTTTGTTGAATTAGACTGCAGTGAGTACAGAGGCTGACTGTTATCAGGTCGTGTGAGCCTGGTCTTGGAAACTACAATAAATTAATTGACTTTTTACTTCTATTGGTTTCTACTAGGTTAGAGAAAGCAAAATTTTTAAACAGCTTTCAGACAAGCAGTGTGCTCACAGATGTGTTGCTTTCCTTCAGGATACATCCTCTTGCTCCTCAGCAGCACCTGAGGTCTCCTGGTCCTGCAGGAAGCCCGGCCAACTCTTCCCAACCCAAGGGCAGCTCTTCCTTAGGTGGCCACAGAAGGTGACTATTGAGCCTCTTTCCAAACCCATTTCTTACAGAGATGAGATGTATTTAACACTCCCTAGCAACACAATTTACCTCATCACTGCCTCATTTTTCCCCAGGTTATTTCTATTCAGGGCAGTGTCGTGACTAACAAGCACAATGCTATTGACAGGGCACACAGTAGGGTCTAACTACTCAAACGGAGCTACGTGCCTCTCCTTTATGGGAGTGCAATCAGTGCTGTATACAGTATACTATGCATTCTCTATTGGCTATCATCTTTTATCATGCATATTTTAACTTGCTAATTACCCTATCCATATGTTGCACATGCTCCTAAGCTTCAATTAGTAGCAGCACCTGTTCAGTTCCTGACGTATACTTTTTAATATTACGTTTGGACATTCCTGGGTGGGGGTGCAATTCAGTTCCAGACTAAGACACATTTGGGGCCTACTTGTGTCCAGGTTTGTGCTATATTAAGAAAAGATCTGGGCAATGAAAATTAATGGAGTAATTCCATTCACCATGAAACAGACATCCAGAGAGAAATTCTGTTGCCTAAATAAAAGTGTCAAATTCCATTTGAGCTGCCCTGAAATGTCTAAGCACTAGCGTTTTAATTTGGATATCTTTTGAGGATAATTTTCCCTTATTTTTTCTTTTCCAGTGTTTGGTTCACATTCTGGAGCAGTCTTGGAACACCGGGAACAAGATTTCTTTCAAACAGGTCTGAGCCAGTCCATGATGTCCGGGAGCATTCCTACTGAGCTTTGATCATTGATGGATGAAGTCCTCATGCTCACTAGAGCTCATCAGAGTTGTACTCCCAAGAAGTGTACAGTTTATATAGCTGGGTGGTCAGCACAACTCTTTCAACCCATAGGTCTGCTATATTGCATGGCACCACTTGCCTTGGCTGGAGATGGCTCTCTGTTGTGACTTGCAGGTATGACGCTGGAGCTAAAGGTGCTTCTGACGCTTCTAGGGTGGGAGTGTGAGGCCAGGCGGCATTCCCCAGGGTGCAGATAAGGATGCATGTGCATTAGGAGAGCTGGGCCCTGCTGCTGCATCAGATCGTCAGTGGAACTGTTGTCTAGCTCCGCTGCCAGGCACTCTGCAGCCCATACTGTGAACTTAGAGGTCTACGCGTAAGCCCTTTAAGTTCAGAGTCTCAGTTGTGAACCAAATTCCTCTCTTCCCAGCTGGCATTTCTCCTTTATACAAGAGCACCTGAGTCTCATGTGGATGTTTGCTAGGCCTCTGATGGGTCAAAATGTGATGCTCCTTAATTTATTTTTATTTGCTTTTCAGTCACGATCTCACTCAGCTGCACTGCTTCTGTATTTGGATTATGTGGTTTAGGCCTTCACAGCATTGCTTCAGACCATGAGAGTAATGTATTTACAATTCACTTTGCCTAGTAGAAAATCCTCACCTCTTAGTGTCCTAAATAAGGACCTAAATAAGGTCCTGACTAAAAGGGTAAAAATAAGAAAGTATGATATTCTTTTCCATTTGGTTTTCATATGATCCCTTGACTAAGAAGCAGGTTTTGAATGGTGTCTTGCTTACTGGAAAATCATATTCCTGTGCAGTTTAATTATGTGTTTTCAAGTTATGTTCTCTGACTGTCCAAAGGCAATGGCTTGATTGTGTGTTGTTACATAATACCCAGCCATGTGGAAAAGCTGCAGACACACCTTTGGCAAGTGCCTGACGAAGTCTCCCAGGTTTTCAACCATGTTTTCACAGATGTCCTCTTAGAACCCGTCTAATCCCCCACATCAAGGTTTTATAGATTATTTGCACTCATTGGGACTGGTGTAGTATAGAGCCAAGTATGCAAAGACTGCCAGCTGGCCAGAATATTTGATAAATGTGAGAACAAAAAAAATCCCACTCATAGCAGCGAAGTGATCTATTCCTGGAACACCAGCTGGATTGCTGTAATAAGCTATTAAACCAGTGTAGTAAAATGAAACGCAGATTCACTCTGCAGATTATATACCAGACTTATTTCCTTGTACAACGTGGTTTCGATGCGTTAATTTTAGATTATTTGTCACTTGTAATGACTAAAAAGATATGTAATAAATTGACCTTTTCATTCACAAGTTTTCAGCTAGAATGGTCTAAACTGAAGTTGTACTGGACTGTGTCCCCAGAATCCTTAAATATATGCTTCCTTTTCAAATGACTAAGCGAGACAGACTCTGCCCGACTTAATTTACCAAGAAACTATATCCCAGACCTGGAACTGAGATAAGTGGTTACAAAAGACCATCTGAGAAAAACAAAATCTCAAATGCACACTAAGGTATTTTTTTCTATCAGTAAAGAAGAATTTGAATGTCTAAAAAGAGATGAGAATTGATCTTCATGGGCATGTGTAATAGCACCATCTTGTGATCCCTGCCAAAAACATTAAAAAGAAATATTCCAACTGGAAGCCATGCTCTCTGACAACTCAGTCTTTTCATTTGTGATTCTAAGTAGCTTGGGAGTCATATATGACAATAAACTAAATGTTCAACTGTAGAGAATATAGTAATTGAACTTTGCATTAAAGAACCTACAAGGTTGATTTTTGTTATTGTTATCTTTCTTGCTGGTGACCAAAGAAGAAAAACACCAAGAATGTCCTAGTCACACTACCATACAAGAAAAAACAAGTGGCATTTCTAGTTATACATACTATTTCTTCTCATAAAATAACATTGCAAAGGATATCTCAGGAATTACAATTGAACGGTATCACCATCAGTAAAAGTATAGTGATCATCTGGCCTGTTAGCTCTTGCTTTTGGTTCTACAAAATGAGTACTTTGATATTTTGGTACTCTGGGGACTGAGAAACTGTAGGAGTGGCAAACAGAAGAACACCATCCGGTGTGTTGATCATTCAGACAGCCATTACAGCTGTCTGAACTCCAGATGAAATAGGGGGAGAACAGACGTCTGAGAGTAGTAGCAGAAAACAAAACCCACATCAGGCTGGCAAAGCACTACATTTCCCAATGAGAAATGAGTAACGTAACAAGGGTCAGTTGCAGGTATATCTGTTCCAAGCTACTTAGGCGTACATATCCACGTGTCTTAGATGACACAATCTGTGGTAAATTTAAGCTATGGTTACAGGTAATGAGCGTTGCCAATGGGAAAAGCAAGCAGGATACAGGTAATTTCCTTGCTACAGCTGATTACCTTTCAGGGTATAGGGAATGGAAACTGGCCAGTGGCCAGCAGAATCTTCCATTAAGGTTGGATATAGGCAGCGATTATCCATCTGAGGCCTTTTCTTTGTAATGCTGTCAGCCTTAAAGGCTGTCATAGGCAGTATTTCATATATGAGCCTTAACCCAGCGATCGAAGCAGTTTTTAATGGAGTTCAATGGATTTGAGAATGCTCAATATTTGCCAAAACCCAGCTGATAAAAGCTGTAAGAACTAAAAAAATTCTCTCCAGATGTCATCTCCCATGAGAGATTTTGGTGAGACTAATTAGATATAAGGAAGGCTGAATTTCGAGGCAAATTTCTCTGCAAGACATTTCAAACATAGCCAATATTGAAAGAAATACTATCAGGGATTTATTTGCTGTGTTCTCTGGTTCCCCTAACGAGTCATATATGACACCTTTACTAACAGACACAGAAACCAGCCATTATTTTTGGTAGGGCCAGCCACAGGTCCTCTGCATTATGGAGCCGCTACAGAGTTCACATAAGCCTCGCTAAGCCATCACAGTTGCAGTGGCAAGGAAAGTATTTATTCTTTGTTAAAAAAAAGGATGATTTTTTTAGCTTGGTAAATTAAAGCCATTCATCTGTTACAGCTGCCTATAACATAAATCAAAAGCATTATTTATATGTATTAACCCGGGGACCTTACCAGCCGGGGGACAGTGCTTTGTAGAGATGGCATTAATCGCCGTAGAAGCCCTCCCTCCAGTTGAAATAGTCTATGTTTAGCACAGGTTAACAAGATTCCAGTTTCTCCTGATGCAAAGAGATTTGGGGAAGGGCTGGGGGGAAGTTTGCTGAAGCTACCTCATTACGAATTTCTGAAGAGAAGCAAATCAGGTCTTTGAGAGATACAGGGTTCACTATGTGTTTCTTTGTGTTGCAAGACTTCAGTTAAGTTGCCAGGCACTTCTTTAATTTCCTTTTTTGTTGTTGTTGTTGTTCAGGTGTTTGCTGCAGTTGCAACCACTAAATATGTTTTCCTGCTCTGGCCTTCAGAGCAGACAGCCTCTGTTCTGTTAGTGCCTACAAATAATTGAATAAGTGTTGACAAATGTCTTTGAAAATAAGGTTTTGTAACTAACAAAGAAAAAAGCAGGTTGTTACATCACCAGGGCTAATATGTGTATTAATAAGGTTAGTGTTCACGTATGTAAGACAAACATTAATACACATTAATATTTTTTTCTAGCTACCTCTAGATTCCCATAGATGGTTTATTTTAAATCCTGAGGTTATTAAATCAGGTTTTAGTACACTTATCTGTGCATAAATAGAGGCATAAAACATGAAAACAGCAAGACAAGCCACACCAGAAAACAGAAACACAAATTTCTGGTGCCCTGGGTTATGATTGTTGGCACCATTAAGGCAGTGTACACCCCAACCTGTGCCTGGCATGGCATTCTTCATCACACTGAGCAGACGTTAGTGAGGTGAATGAAGGTACTGAAAAGGTAAATCATGCTTACACTTATGTTTAGAGTTTATTGACAGCTATTGTGGCTCGCTGGTGCCTGGCATCCTTTCTGCTTTTAATCTGGCATGGCCTGAGCTAGCTCAAGTCCCAAAGCTCTGCTGCCATGGGTTAGCTCTGGCTCTTCGCTAACAAGCTCTGCTGCTTAGCTGTGCTGTTCCTTGACCGGAGGACAGTGCCTTGTGGACATACTAGCTTGGTTTGATGCTAATTTGAGGATCTCTATGCTTTTGCCTCGTTATATACAGTGGGTAAGCTTGAAAAATTGCGAAAACTTTGGGGGCAGATGAAACAGATGTAAAAGTCAGTAGCAAAGTACAGGAGCAGTCATGCCACCTGAGGCTCGTGACAGCAAAATCCACAAAGCTCAAATAATAATTTGTGGTGCATCTTGAAGAATGAAAAAAGAGAGCTCTGATAAATCGGCACAGGCATGTGATACCCTCTAGCAACTTGTAAAGATTCAATCCAGATAATTGACTTAACCTAAAGGTTACCAATATGCAGATTAAATTCTGTTTTTGTCATTTTTCAAGGCTTACGAGTTTAAAACCCAAGTTGGCCAGCATTACTTGGCATGTTTTAAATTCCTTGGCTGATTTCAGATCAGCCAGTACTAGCAAATGCTGTTTTCCTTTCCTGGATATGTCCCCTTCAGGGAAATCTCTCATTTTTCTGGCTTTTTTGTGTTTGTTTGAAGCAGAGGTCTGCAGAAAGCCTGTCTGAAGAGTTAGCGAATATGTTTCAGTGTACAAGGGTCTCAAAGTAATCTTATGTACTCATCAGACTGGTATCGATGCCTGGCAGTGGCTTATGGCACATATGGCCACTTAGTTTACAGCTTCTAGATTCCTACTGTGAGCAAATTGAAGGTGAATGAATTTTATGACAACATGTAAAACAATCACATTATTTCACAATTTTGTTTGAAGATGTAGAGTAGAAGAGTCCGACACCTTCATAAAGAATCTTACAAACTGTCACTTTTTATTTCTATAGTAATTCCTATACTGCAAGGCAATAAGAAAAGCAAACCCTGCAAACTGATCGCTATCTCTATTAGCAGTAGCAGGTAATTGCCCATGGAGGTTATCATAAACCTACGTTTGCATTCCAGACAGAAACATGCAGAAAAGAAAATAGAAACCAATGAAAATGCCATACAACCCTTGAGACAGAAACTGGTTGAAAGACATCTGGGAATAAAAGCATTTAAAATTTTACTTGATCTGACCTATTTACTGTGCGCTTCTACTATTATTTCAGTTGATTACTGCAATTATTCACTGAAAAACAGATTCATTAACTATGTTCCATAAATAAAATCATGCTAAGCTTATTTTCTAATCACTGATCATTGTTTTTAGACTTGCAGGGTGGAGATGAATACATTAAATATCAGTATGCTGTGTTTATCAGGGTATACTTATCACATCATTTGAGCTTGGTATGACATTATAAAATTAAATCACCCTCTATCACAGGCCTAGAAGAGAACTAAGAATTGGAAATATGCAAAACAGTTCAGCAGGATGGAGACAAGTGAATATTTTCTGGCTAGATATGGATAGCTGTTAAAATACTTAAGCTACAGGGCTGCATGAAGACATTTTTGTAGCAGGGTTGGGAAAGAGGCTGAAAGTTGATCTCTCCCTGAAGAGAACTACCCCTGGTGCAATGGCCAAACCCAGCAGATCTGTGTCTTCTCTAACACTATTACTGGCAGTAGCCCAATTAGAAGAGCATGAGATAGCTTGTTACCTGTCTGTTAATACAAGCACTCATATGGAGTACAATTAACGCAAGTCTACACTTTCTGTCTGCGTAGCTGCTATGGTTTGAGGAACCCAAAACAGTTTATTGTTGTTCAGACAACTATTCTATCACCCAGTGACCCTCCCCACCCAGGAAGGGGAATCGGGACAAACAAGGAAATCAGAGGGTTGAAATATAAACAGATTTCATAGAATAAAACTGGATAATTAACATTAATAACACTAAAGAACCAATATTGATACCGATACCAATATAAAACATACAAAGATTATATTCAGCATTTCTATCAGGAGGAAGCTGCACACTCCCAGCAGGGGACAGCAAACGTCCGACACTGTGAGCTATGGGGGGAAGGGAAGGCCTCAGAAGTCCAGCAGTGAGGCAAGAAGTTCTTAGGATCACAGGCATCACAGGAGAGAGAGAACTCCTCAGCAAACTTCCTAATTTTTGTTGAATGTGGTGTTCATGGTATGAAATAATCCTGTTGGCCAGCTTGGGTCAAGTGCCGGTGTCTCGCTCCTCCTCATCGCTGCACCAGGCAAGGCTCGGAAACACTGAGATCTGGAAACCCACATACCATTGCTGGCTATAAAGTAAATGTTTTCACAAATTCAGACACCAGAGTCTTCTAAAAGTGCAGCTTTACCAGGCATCAGGAAATAAATTAGTCTGGTGTTGCTCATACCAGGACAGCAGGTTTTTTTCTCTTCATTGCTAGAACTGATGGTGAGCAAAGCTAACACCATTCATTAAGAAATGTTGTGTATAAATAGTTTCTATAGGAAGGGAATTACCTGTACTGACTGTGAAAGATTTAAGAATGCAGACATTCTAGAAGCTCTTGCTCTTCTGGAGAATCTCATCCTACTTATTTTTTTCATGTGCCAGAAATAGAGTCTTAGCAAAATCATTTGACACTGTATAGTGGACAGCTGAGATACCTTTATATTGTCACATTCTTCATTTGACCAAAACTGGGGATAAAAGTGGCATCAGAGTGGCATGTTCCTGATACTCTTCTGCTCAATTTAGAAGAATATATGATGTTCTGCCATTTTACAGGAAAAATCAAGCTACCAGCAACAGTTTCAGCTGCAAATCTTCTGTAACTGACACTATGAGCTAAAAGCTGACTCTCTGGGCTCCTCCTTTCATTGTGTCACACCGGTGTTAGGTTGAATTTTCTTTTCAGACATATTTCCTCTGTATTTTCAAACATCCTTTCTCAGATCCTAGCCAAAAAACACCCGCCTCTGCCCGGAGAGCATTTAACATGCTGAGCAAATTATACGTGCATATAGGGAGGTAGGGAGGAAGGGAAAGGAAAAGGAGCGGAAATATGTGTTGAGCAGCCTTAGAAAATTATCCTAAATGACAGACAGCAGTTAAGGTCCATCTCAGAGAGGCTCAATACAAGCCAGATGAGTTCTTCATCTCTGCAGAGCATTGGATGGAAGGAGCTGTTCCACACCAGCCCCAGTCCAAGTCTTCTGTCTTGTAGGAGACAGATGGGTTGAGGTGGTTCCAATGAAAGTGGCTTCACAGAATAATTTTCCCTGCATTGTTGTTCCCCCCCTGTTTGTTAATTGACTGGCAATTCTGACAAGGCAAGTTTACATGATGCTGGAGTAGGTATGAACTGTACTCTGCCCAGAGACTGTTTGTGCTATTCTCCTTCTTTACAAGGATTCAATCCCAAATTATCCTTATAGAGACCTTTTCATTTCCCTTGCTCAGTTTGTTCATTGTCCAGGGTTACATTTAAAAGCAGGTGCTGTGTTTTTGTGACAGTACAGGTGAAAGGAACGTTGCTGTATAGATTGAAAGTCCATCTAAAGAGGTACCATAAATAGTGATGGGCATTTAATCAATCGTTTAGATCCAAAGAATACATTCTGCTTACCAAAGAAAGTGGGAAAAGCCTCTCACCACAGCTTTTCCTTATTCCAAGATGAAATTACTCTGGTGATTAAAAGAAGCTGCTATTAAATTCTCTCCGATTCACAGAATTAAAGTACAGACAGGACTCATGAAGAAGGATAGAGTTCAGAGCACTGTTTATACAGGTTGATTGTATATGATGGAGGAATAATGTAGTGTAATGAGGAGCAGTTTTGTACTTACTAAGAATTTAAGTGATTCTCACTTGCAACTCACTATCTGTATATGTGTACATGCACACTACCATAGGTAGGCATTATCGATGAATGTAGCTTTCACAAATGCATGTAGAAATGCTAGAAGTGTCAGTCAGGCTCAGTGTGTCTGAAGAATATGAAAACCATAAGTAAATGCTTTCTTCATCCCATCAGCTTTGATAGAAAGCATCCAGAGGAAGTGGCAGGAGGAATGTGATGGCCAGTTATAGGAGAGCTTTCTCAGAAATGTTAATGATTGTGTGCATATCTCAAGGGATAAATTTTCACTTCATAATCCAAATAGTAATTATCCGGACCTCCCATGGGCTGCAGTTTAGAGAAATAGCCACTAGGCAGAGATTGTAGTTGTTGCCACTACAATCAGTCCGTAACACAGCTGATGGATTTTGAATTAATCAATATTTACAATGTAAAGAAAATTAAAAATCCAGTATAGAGCTAAGAAATACTGCTGCTGCTGAGTTTTCAAAAAGTTGGGAAATCACTTTTGCTTTCACTGTTGAAAATAGAAGACAGATGAACAAATTTCTGTTCCCAGAGTAGGGAATGCTATCACCCCATAATCTTCTCTTTAAAGAGATTGAATGAAATAATGTGGGTTTTTTTTTCCTAAGGTGTGTTTCCCAGTTGTGTTTCTCCTCTGTGAACCCCCTTCACTGTTATAACATCTTTTCTGAACAGTGGATATCATGACTCGGGACAGTAATTCAGTAGTAATACCACTCTCAACTGGTATGCATCATGTTGAACGTAACTGGGTAATTATGACAGAAATTATATGGACTTTAAAAATCTATAGAATTTCTAGGATGTGTGCTTGAGAAATATGCAATATAAATTTGAGAATTTTGTAGCATCCAACACAAACTCGTGCTGACAAATCCTTATGATGCAGCTACTAGTATATTCTGTGTTTGGTGCATATCATGAGGATAGTGTTGCATATATGATATTTTTCTTTTGTATTTTCCCATAGAATATACATAGAAACAGAAATTACAATACACAAACATATAAACAAAAGCAGCAATGGGAAAGAGTGTCCTTACTTATGTTATCTAAGTACTGGAATGGTGAAATAAATGTTGTGAACTTTGTTAGGGGAGAAAGATCTCTGAAAAGTTCATATAATCTTACATTAGCTATAATTAATTTGAATGCTCAATTGCTTGACTGGAATTCAACAAAGCCCATATAAAATGTCAAATGTAGCTGATTCTCTGGGAGTACAAAGCAACACATTTATGTTTAACACACACTGAGAGCATTTAAATAACTTATGAATTGTACCTGTTAGTCATATTTTAAATTTATGTAAATCCTTTTAATTCTTTTGAAGTTTATTTTTTTTTTTAAATCAGTGAAAGAATAAAATTTGGCATTTGAGAGAAGCTATTATAATGAACAAGGCAGAAAATTCAACTATTCAAATCTAATGATGTTTTTATCCTCATTTTTTCTTTTGTAATTTCATGGAAACATAAAATTTCATAATAAGTGACCTTACTGATGTAATTTCCTCTATTGGAGGGTAGATAATTTTCATAGATAATTTGCAAAGTAATTACTGACCTCTTGGGTTGCCTGTCAAAAGAGAGGAACTCTTTTCTTTCTCCTGTAGTTCCTTAGTATTTCTTATTCTGTATCAACTTCATACAAGTAAAAAAGCATACGGGGCAATCGACAGAGATACCACTAGGAGACATTTACTTTGCTACCTTAAATAGGCTACCAACTTTCCACCCCATTACATTAGTAAATACCTTTACTACAATATACTCCTGCCCAGAGAAAAATGGGAAGAACACAGAGTGAGAGCTAACAGCTGTAGATAACAGTGGAAACTTATTTCAGGAGGTGTGAATCAGAAATTTTATTTAAGTGTATGTCATTTTTGTAACCATTTTTCAGATAAATTACAACATAATGCATAACTGAAGTTTTGTGATATTTACTGCTATTCACCCTAGAGCAGCTTTGCAAGAATGAGTCAGACTCTCCTTCTTATGCACTAAACAAAATTATTTCCTGAAGGTACATTTATTGTCCCTAGACCTCAAAGGCTTTATGAAGAAAAACGGATGGAGTGGACATGATTGCGAGTTAGCAGTAAGATGCAGAGGGAAATCACCTAACTTGATTTTCAGATTACTGTTTTTTTTAGAATACTGCAACAAAGTTGTATGTACGTATTTTTAGATATGAATTGCTGAGACAAAACCAAACACAAAACATATTATTACGTGGTGGTGTTTTTCTCCACAGAACAGAATTTTTGAATAGTCACACGAGGTAAAAATGAAGCAGGATGACACTTCTAGAAATGAATTCAGGTAAACCAAATACAATGTAGATATTAGTGAGTAAGTATGAATCCAGCAAGATTCTACTCAAAAAACTAATAACTTGACAGATAGTGAAAGTTCTAGAAAGAAAGAAATACTACCTAATATACACTGGCCATATCACAAAACAGGATTTCTTTCAGGCTAAAATACTAAATACATCATCAGCTAAACTGAACTCCAGTATCGTCTCATCAGCTAAATTACATTCTCTGGATATAAATAAATTTCTTAAATATTTGCATTTGAATAATGATGATCACATTCATAGTAATTTGTAATCCAGTGAAGGGAGAACTGCCTTAGAGCCTAGTCCCTTTGGAATTAATGTTACTAACTTCAACAGATACCGAATATTATCCTCCCTTTTAAGAAAATAGAGCTTGGCTTTTGGCAAGGCTTCCTTCTCAGAAAATAATAAACTGGGTAAATTTTTTATCGGTGGTGTATTTCAATACAATCCACAAACCTCATGTGTCAATTTGACCCCCCACACCCTCTTCTTCTGGGTGTCGATACCTTCATTTATCCTTTTTTAATTTTCACCACCTTCCCTTCTATTTTATTAATCTCTCTAACCCACTCTGTTTCCTTATATTAATCATTCAATTAGGCTTCAGATAATTACACAAATTAACCACAAAGGGCCCCAAGATGACTAATTCCTAGGATGTATTACATCATGGTATAAAACTTGTAGATTAATTGGCAATTTAGGCACCATCTTCTGAAGTCATGTTTTCTTTTCCCCTTGCATTTTTTTCTAACCTGTGGTATTGTGATATTTACCACATATTTTGCAGAGAAAGCTTTGCTTATTTTCCTTCTCCTATCCATTTTTTTTCCTCTTCCCACCCTTAGCATGAATATTGGTAATCCTGTTTGATTATGTATATGGCAACTTTTCCTGGCCTGAAAGTTTTTAGGGGATCTGAGATGTTTCTTAGTCATAAAAGGCAAGAATACAGAATAGCCAGACCTCTCAGATCAGTAGAAACCTTTAAAGCTTCTGCTTGTATCTATGCCTTAAGTATTCTTTAGTAGCCTTTGCAAGTTCTTATGTTTTAGGATATAAGGCAGCAAAGACAGAATAAAGTTCTAATGGGAAATATTTTTTCTGGGGAAAAAAAATTCAGTTGGAAAATACATTTGATCTGGATGTTACAAACATCAGCATTGAAGACGATGCAACAGGATGCAGGGACACTGATCATAAGATTCATCCAAATCAGAAGAACACCTTTGTCTTCGCCAGCTTTGAGCTTTCTGGAGTAGGTGATTGATCTACACTGCAGACACTTGTCAGTGAAGAAGCTGAACATCCATTTAGATACTGTGGTGAATAGCGAGGGGTATCAAGAATGAAAGAGAGAAAAATCAATAAATATCATCAGTCTGTGCACTTAGTAGACAGTGGATATGCTGTTATGTGTATACACCTTTTTTTTTTTTATTTTCCAAGTTTTTAGTCAGAGATCAGGAACTAATACAGTTAATATAAAAATATTGACAAGACATGGTAAACTACATAGCTTTGATAATCTTAGGAACATTATTCATGGTAGGAAATGAGAACAACAGTTTTAATTAAAGCACTTAATCCTTATATGAAATCTAATTGTACACATGTGCACACGTTACATAATTCCCAACCTCCAATCCAAGCTGGAGCTGTGAAAAATTTCTCTAAATCAGCATACTGATGTATGGTCCATAAATGTTCTGAGTGGCTATGATTAGAAAAATGTTGACATAAGATCTCTTACGTGAGCTGTACAATCTGAATTTTACCTTTTTACATCTGTTCTTAAAAAAGACTTTAGGTACTTCTAAATACAGAATAAAAGCAAGTAAAAGTTTCTCCCCTCCAACCCACACATTTCTGTTGTCATCAGAAAACGAAAATAGTTTACAAATTCTCTACATATGCTTGATTCCTTCTGGCTTCCCAAAATATGACTGTTGCATTTCTGCGACCTCATAGAAGTTGCTGAGGTTTTGCACTTTTTTTTAAACATTCAAGGACCAGCAATAACAGAATGCATCTTTTCCTAGGGGACACCTTGAACAATGGATGACAAGCAGTATAATCAGCTGCTACAGCCAACCAGTCCATTGTGCTAGTAATTGTTGCTACATTTTGCTTGTGTCCAAGGCATTCTTCATCCTCCCGGCCCAAAGCAAACTTAATGAGAAAACACGAAGATCTTTCTGTCATGTAAATAAATGTGAGTCTTTATTGGTTTTCACCTTGTTGGACCCAAATTATTAGAATTCAGTTGACTCATGAATAAGTTTCATGCCAATCTGACAAAGTATTTCAAATTTCCTTAGAAGATAAAAATGAAAGCTTCATGTTGACACAAGGAATAATTTCCTTAGAACAGGTTTTATTAACATCTGGAGAGGATTAAATGTGAACTGGATTTTTAAAGCTGAGTCTACAACAGCTCAGGAGTCAACAAAAAAAAGTCATTTTCACCTCAAGTGTTAAGTCTTAGAAACTGCAAACAACTTGGTGACAGGATGGAACATTTTTCTGATGCAAGTTCAACAAGCCACCCTATCTGTGCCATCTTCCTGCAGCTACAGTCTCTGACACAAACATTTTTGCTAATGACCTTTTGTATAAACCATATGGGAACAGCGTATCTGAAATGAAAATATCAGTCATAATTATATGCTTTTCATCCTTTAAAATGATGCAGAAAGTCCATTATAATCTGTTCTCCTTCCCTAACATAATAGATTCATTGGCTTCAACAACCAATTACATTGTTTTTCGGCCATCGCTCAAGATGTCCCCTGTGGTGGGACGCACTCTATTATTTCTGCTCCCTTCATATATGCCTCTGAAATTTATAAGAGTGAAAAAGCTCAGAAACGTAAACAAATTTTCATTTTCTTCAAGAAAAAGGAGGACACAAATCACAGATATTTCACACCCACTATCCATTTGGCAGTCTCGCCAGTAAGTCTTTCCATGGAACAAGGCACTATTTAATACAAATAAGGGAACTTGTTACAAGGATGGCTTCATTCTTCATACTAAGTATGAGGAAATCCAATAACCATGGAGACTCAAACAAAATTGTCCTTAAGACTTCGAAGGAGGACACTTTGGTCAAAACTTCCTGAATGTAAATAGTACTATGGAAAAAGATCAGATGAAGATCTTAATTATAGTATTTGTTGTTGGGGTTTTTTTTTTGTTTCATAATTTTATTTTTTTTTAAAGCAGAAGACTTACTTAAACAGTTATTGAAAGCCAGTGAGTGATTTCCCCTATCTATAGCTAATTCCATTCAGTACCTCTTGGTGCAAACAAGATCACAGATGCACTCATCTGAGAGAAAAGTCAATTTTGTCCTTTTGGCAATATTCTGTGGAGAGATAAAAAAAAATGTAAAGAAAAATCACTGTACTTCATGCACTCCATTTTAGGTACTTTATAGTTCTATTTCTCTTATGTTTGAAACCAACTTATATAATTTTTTTCTGATCAAAGTTTAAATCCCACAGGCCATGCTATTTTTTGAGACAGACAACACAAAAAAAAAATCCCACGGTACAGCCTTGTAATTTTCTTCTTTCCTTCTCAACTCTGTTAGTTTATTGGCTGTTATAGTAATCCATAAACATATATACCACTGTTTTAATAATACAAAAGATTTACTTTGTAGCTAAGCCCTTAATATACATCATCAGTTAGTTTTCAAGAACATGACTAATACATCAGCAATAGTGGGTTTTATAACCTTGTCATTCACAGTGAACCCATATTCAAAGAAAGTTGACTTGCCAGAGACTCACTTTTACAGTAATGATTAAGGGCTTTCAGTATATATAAATGGCTGTCAGTATATAGAAATTACTGCTGCAGAAGATCAGAGGGAAAAAAAAATAAGCCAGGCATGTTTTTTTTAGACAGCTGGATAACTCTGTGATCAACTGTAATGCCGCCTTGTCGAAGTACAGGTAAACAAATATGCTCCGAGGTATAGGTTAGTGAACAGAGAACCACAAAGGAATTCCTTACTCGTGGACCACATTAAGTACTTAGCTATTTTCTTCTGAAGTGAGTTGCATCCAAATGTGCCCTTCTTTGTTGGATGAGATGTTGGACAAAACCAGGGCACATGATACAGAACATGCCTGAACATGGGTAGGATGTGACACTTCACATTCCTAGAGAAACACAGCATTTCCTAGGTTTTTTTTCAGGGTTTGGAACTCATATTTGTTCTCTGCTAACTTCACAATGGCACTTGGAGATGATCTACACAATGAGGAAAGCCGGTGCTGAAGCGGGATCACAGTATTGTTATTTCCTGTAGAAGCTAGGAGCTGTGAGCAAAGATTAGACCCTACTGCATTCCCATCCACTTGCAAATCTAGAGAGCAGCCCTGCATTAGATGTGTTACTGATGCTGAGATATAAGTGATAAAAGCAAGTATGGGTGGGAGTGACTGTACTTTTAGAAATGCAATCTAGAAAAGACTGCTCCTAATACAGGTGAAAAAAACGAACTTTTGTAGAATGCCATTTATTGTTTTCATATGATAAGACTTCAGACTTCATCAGGAATACAAATGGGTAAAGAGTATTTTGGTTCTTATCCTGGTTTCACCTGGGATAGAGTTAATTTTCTTTCTAGTAGCTGCTGTGTTTTAGATTTAGTGTAAGAATACTGCGGACCACACAAACTGTTTTACTTTTTGCTAAGTAGTGTTTACATGAGTCAAGGACTTTTTCAGCTTCCCATAGAAGCTGAGAGGGAGAAAAGACAGGAGAAGCTGGACAAAGGAATATTCCATACCACAGATATCATGCTCAGTATATATATGAGGACTGGCTAGGGGTCAGGAATCCGTGATCACTGTTTGGGATGGGCTGGGCAACCGATCATCGGGTGGTGAGAGCTGCTTGTCTTGTATCACTTTATTTTGTATATTTCTTTACAATTATTATTATTATTATTATTTTCCTTTTCTGTCACTGTTCTATTAAACTGTCTTTACCTCGACCCATGAATTTGGTTTTTTGTCCCTTTCTCCTCCTTTTCTCCCTCTTCTCCCTACGCTCCTGGGGGGGAGCAGGGGAGTGTGCGAGATGCTGCGTGGTCCTGGTTGCTGGCTGCGGATGAACCACAATATTTCTGTAACTAAATGGAGGAAACTGATGGGGAGGGGATGCAAAAAGCAAATTGTTCAAAATGAAGATTAAGTTTTGATGAGATACAAAAGTTGTAAAAAGCCTCTTACCAAGTTAGAACCCTTTCTCTTTTCTTTATTTAACTCAAAATAGTTATTTAACTTGAAATATATTTAATTTAACTAAAAATAGACTCTTTCAAAAGAAGAATGTCATCTTCAAATTGAAAACTGAAAGAAGACACTGTAGAATTCAGGTGTGTTTTATATAAAAACATCTGCCCAGGGAGAATTCCATGCAACGTTTAACAGGCATGCTATTAACAGATGACTGGTATGCTCCATTTCCTTCCTGGAGTACATATAGCCTTTTTCTCATCACATGACAAGAAGCTATAAAATTAATCTTTTTATGTTCCTACAGATCCATCTTCAGTGGTGGAAAGAGAATTAAACACATCACCTCCACAAAATTTGTGGTGTTTTGCCCTGTTACTTGATTATCCTGTAGCGATGCCATCATGATAGACGCTAGCTCATGAGGCTCAAAGACAAATTTCCATATGGGAATATACTGTTTCATTTGTTTGAGGGAAAGGCATTACTTAAAGGCACAGTAAGCAAAGGGATTTTTCCACACTGCAGGTAGTCAGGAGAGGGAAAGGAAAGAGTTTTTTCGCAGAAGCAGTTTGTAACGATAATGACTTTTTAGAAGACAATGTGCCGATACTAAGGCTGACTATTTCGGAAACCTAGCACTATAACCCGTGGCTTTGAAAATAAAAATTGCAATCTACCTTTCTACTCTCTAGAAATTGAAGGCAGTGGGAAATCTCAGTAGCTGATATGAAATAAATATAGCGGATTGAAAGATAGAGAAGAAAAGTGGTGAAGCTAGTTAAAATTTAAAATGTAGGCATTTTACTATAAAACATTTTTAAAAGATCACAGGAGAGGATAATCTTGTTCAAGGAGGCAACTTGCTCTGATCTGAATCTTAAAAATAACAGCTTTGTTTTTCTGCCTTATCATTCACTATCTCATCTCTAAGCAATACAAGGTCTGAGATGGGCTTATAATATGTTAAAAGGAAAAAGGCAGCACTAAATTTTTTCCCTAGCAACAGAGATGTAACATTTAAAAGCTGTCACATCTGAAAACAGTGTGACAAAAACATGGGGTGCTGAACCTGAAATAATTACATAAAACTTTGTTTTATCTCCAGATGTAACCAGTTCATGAGCAGAAGGCAGCTGCTGAGCTATCTACTGCTATGTCTTTGTTCCATCACCCCACTGCAGGAATGAGATAGCTGCTCATGGCTTGAAAATTCCTACGAGATAGTACTAAGCATGTGTATTATTGTAACCAGGACAACTCTATGGTTGCTAGGGGAATTAAAAGAAAACAAAGAATCAAACACCAAACTTAGAGTCAACAGAAAAGTTCCCTGCAAAATTAGAAACAAAAAGGGATGATGGACCATGTTGTACATATTCTCCAATGCCTTATTATTTATCGTTCAGTGTTATTCACAGGAGAAGGCAAAACTCAACAAAGCAAAGTGCCCTGCCAGCCTGCCTCAACGTTCAATGTTTGACATGTCTCTTAGAAGTACACATATCACATAATTCATCATCTCATTTTCAAATTTCTTTGTCCTTTAATGCTAAACTTCCTAAATTCACAACACAGTTTTGAGTCATTGAAGTCTTATACTGAGTAAAATGAGAGTATGAGAACACCACAGGAAATATTGCTTTGAGAGTCTCCCTTGGGTGCACTTCTATTAATGTTTTTGGTCAGACCAGGTGGGCTTTTTGGAAGCAAACCTCCTGGTTGTCTCTGCTGACCGTGCTTCAGTTTACATTACAGAGTAGTCTCTGAGTGGACGGACCTGAGTCCTTTCAGATGAATTTAGATGGGAATATGCACCACATACCTAACACCCCCCAGACATCAGCAGGAGTTTAGTCCATGGGACCAAATGGAAGCAAGTGTGAAATAAAATCTCCTGACATGCCTCCATTGTAGATGGTACACCCTCGGCAACAACTGCTTTTACCTGCAGATCTCCCCTCTGGTGTCCTCTACGTGCTGATGTTGCAAGTAGATGAGTATTTCAGATATCATGGCCTTTAACGCTGCCGTAGTTTAACCCCAGCCGGCACCTAGGACCATGCAGCCTACTTGTGTTGTAGTAAAATCCAATACCAGCCAGCTTATAAAAAAGAAAGTTACTGAAAACCGTATCTGTCACCTCTCTCCTCTGTGGCCTATGATGAAGCTATGAGACAGTAACTACCTGCACCCCAGTAGTAAAAATATTGCATAGGTGTAGCACTGCTTGAGCTTTAGTGTGATAGAGGCAAGCCCCAAACGGAAACCCCATGATTTTTAAAAGCAATCAAAAAAGAATGAAGATGTCAAAGCACAGTGGCAGTAAGGCACACAGATAAGTATGTATTCTTCATTCTTTCTTGTAGAAATGCTGTGCAATAGAATGATGATATTTTAGCCTTTGAGATCTCACTTAAAATATATGTAATTAAATTTTAACCCCATGGACTTTTACCTTAGGATGTCCTCTGTTCTTTTTAATTCCACAAATGATCCCAAGACATAAAACCAAACAGAATTTTGATATTTTCTTTTTGGAGAAACTGAATGCTCAAAATGAAAATGGCTACTTCCTACGTGAGTTTCTATTTTAATAGAAAGTAGTTTCTATTATATATTTGACAGATTTTTTTTTGGGTTGGCTGCTGTTGTAATGTGGATTTTTCATTAAATCTTAAGTTATTTACTCAGAGGGGAATGGCAATCTGGCTGCTGTCCAGTGATGGAGAAATAATATTCAGGCAATCAAATACCACAGTGATATACCTGGTCTAAGAATAAAATAGAGAGGCTAGGGGAAAAAAAGTATCAGTCTCCTCACAAGACAGGGACCTAAATGGAGGAATTTATAGCCTAAACAGGTGTGGATGATAGAGGTTATCACCACAGGTGGGTGGAAATCTTACAGAGTGATTCAGTTCAAAACTTCAGATTTTTTAACAGTGTGCGTATGTGTGTGTGTGTACATAAAGAAAGAAATCTCAAAATCAAAGACTAAGAACTATTTTAGTTTTCTAGTTAGCTAACGGGAGCACTTCAGGCCATTTGGAAAGGAAATTCAAATGAAATGTTTCTCTGTCTCTGTTAATGGTATGGGACCTCATGTGTCAGCTGCAATCAGTTTGAAAAGCTCTCTTAAATTCATGGGGGTTTGCTGAGCAGCTGTCTAGGAATAATGGATTTTTCTGGCTCTGTTCTTGGAGAAGTACACTTAGAGGTTTAGGAAAGGGCCAGGGAACGTCTGTCAGAATAGTTTCTCTTGGAGATCCTGTTTAGAATTTTACGTCTTTTATGATGGGGCACTCTTCAGTGCAGTGTGCAAGACATGGAAGGTCTCCTGCATTGGTAGAGTCAGCAAAATAATTTTAGAATACATTCAAAACTGAGTACTCCATGAAAATTATCCCTGGGAAGTAACTCATAATCAGGAGTAAAAACACATTATTGGAGCTCAGCATAAAGACAGTCTCACTCGCAGCAACTTCAAAGAATTTTATTATGGGGAATACAATTTATCCTTTACCACAAGAGTCCTATGGGTGAAAAAAAGCAGCATGTCACCCTTTCACCCTACAGTTTGCTTGGAAAAAGGACTGGTAGTGCAAAAATGTGGACTTAATTCATAGCCATTGTAACATAGGGGTTTTTTTGCTTTGCGGCTGAACTGAATGCATGCTCACAAATTGTTTGGCTTCAGAACTGGCCAACAAGAAGAGACGACAAAGTGACTGTGACCATCTCCTTCTCCTGGGTTCAACCATGTGTTTTATGCGCTTACAAGATGGAGTCTGTTTCAATTTCATATATGGCTAGTGAACCTCGTTATTTTTGGGCTGAGGCCAATGGTATGAAGTTCAACAAGGCCAAGTGCCAGGTCCTGCACATGGGTCACAACAACCCCAAGCAGCGCTACAGGCTTGAGGAAGAGTGGCTCAAAAGCTGCCAGGCAGAAAAGGACCTGGGGGTGTTGGTGGCCAGCCGGCTGGATATGAGCCAGCAGTGTGCCCAGGTGGGCAAGAAGGCCAACAGCATCCTGGCTTGTATCAGGAATAGTGTGGTTAGCCAGACTAGGGAAGGGATCATCCCCCTGTACTCGGCACTGGTGAAGCCCCACCTCGAGTGCTGCCTTCAGTTTTGGGCCCCTCACTACAAGAAGGACATTGAGGTGTTGGAGCGTGTCCAGAGGAGGGCTACAAAGCTGGTGAGGGGTCTGGAGGACAAACCTTATGAGGAACGACTGAGAGAACTGGGGTTGTTTAGCCTGGAGAATAGGGAGCTGGAGGGAGACCTCATCACCCTCTACAACTACCTGAAAGGAGGCTGTAGAGAGATGGGGGCTGACCTCTTCTCCCTGGTGACAAGTGATAGGACAAGAGGAAACAGGTTACATTTATGTCAGGCCGGGTTTAGATTGGATATCAGGAAACATTTTTTCACTGAAAGGGTTATTAAACATTGGAACAGGCTGCCCAGGGCGGTGGTGGATTCACCATCTCTAGAGGTGTTTAGGAAAAGGGTAGATGTGGTACTTAGGGACATGGTTTAGAAGTGGTTTTTTTGTCAGGGTAGGTTAATGGTTGGACTTGATGATCTTAAAGCTCCCTTCCAACATCATCGATTCTATGATTTATGCAAAAGTGGAGCTTTCTGTGGATCTCATCATGATGTGGGAAACTCAAGACAAAGAGAATCAATGCTGCTGCCTGGCTTGATATTTCATGTAATGAACATCCACTTATGGGTTTAAGGGATGAAATACGGGGAGCATGTGAAAGGTGACTTTATCTTTGCTTACACTGAAAAGAATACACACAGTGGTCAACTCTAATCCAGAGTTAATACTCTCTACTCTTCCTTGGTTCAGCCCTTTCCAACCTTGGGATACCAATAGCCTGTGGAGGTGTTGGGAAGCATCACAGAATTTTATTCTTCAATCAAGTTCAGGAATTGTGTCTCTGTTCACTTTGACTTGAGGGTGATGCCATAAAATGTGAACTATTCTATTTTATTTTAAAAATACCTCATATACTCAAGTAACATAGAGTTCTTTTTTTATTGTTCAAGAGTAATGAGTTGTCAGCTTCCTCCTCACTGTTTCCTTTACAGAATGAGATACATACGTCATCTTTCAAAAGAAGCAGTGCTGCCATGACATTTAGAAAATGTTCTAGCGTATGTGTATGATTTTCAAAGGGACAATTTATGAAGTAAGGTTGCTTAAGCAATATGAACAAAGCTCATTTCTTTATGCATGCTTTATACAGCAACTGTGATGTGTCTAAAGGTTATGCTCCATTTCACTATAATGGGTAGGTCACAGAAAGGATAGTCTGTTTTCACCACTGGCTGGAATTATTTTTCCCAGTCACATGGAGGAGCACTGTTCCTCAGTGCTGAAAGGTTGTCTTAAGTTTTTGGTGTAGAGCCACGGCATGGAGAGCAGACTCAGAGCAGCGTGAGTGCATGGGGAGAGTGTTTGGAAACTCCAAGGAGAGGACTGTGAACTTATCACATACAGTCGGACAAGTCTAAATGATTCGTCGCACCACCAGAATGCAAGGCAGGAGGATAGTAGGGGACAGCAAGGGTGCAAAGTAGAAACTGGAAAGAGCTATTTTTGACCAATGACTCTGACAGCCCCTGAGCCACCCACCAGGGACAAAGGGGACAGGTGCAAGCCAGAGGAGCACTGTCTTTGGTGGGGCAGCTCTGGAAGAAGCCAATGACTTGAAAAGATAACTAAATTTCCTCCAGCTCAAGGATCATGAAGGAATTCCTCTGCACTTGCCAGGCTCATGCAGTGTAGGCTTGAAATTTGAACCAATTATCTGTGCAACAAATAACATGCGATTTTAGGCAGTTGCCTTGTGTCATGTGCTCACATTCCTTTCTGCTAAATTGAGAACTGAAGGATAGGGCTGGAAATTGCTGTCCTCCCACACAGGGTCCAGAGCGTTGCCTGACACACAATTTTCTTCTCCTTGTACCTGCAGAACAAAGCTGCTTAAAAAAGTAAAATGACACCCCCTGCACACACTCTATACACATATCTCACCATTAAATGATGCAAATAAACCTATCTGTTTACACTGCAAATATAGCAGAACTGGTAGGGCAATAGGGAATTAATTGAAGAACTTACTCGACAATGAAGACCCTTATGAAAAGGAACTCAACCATTAAATTACTTGCAAAAGAGAACAGTAACGGTGATTGGAGCCCTACTGAAAATAAAGGCCAAATGAGATGGAATGAATAACTCCTAGGATTTATGTACAGTACCTTATACTCCAGATTTTCTTGCATAACTAAACCAACTTAAAGGGAAAAAGAATCACGAAAGGGAATAATGAGTAAAAAAAAAGAGGGAAAAAGATATAAATGAGTGTCTCTGAGGAGGATAAAAGCAGGAATGACAGCAGCAAACCAAACAGCATTTCTCCTGGCTATTGCTACTTAAATATCTGACAGCTCAAATATATCACACCTTATCTCTGAACCTAAAATTTTCCCTCTCCTCCATACAGATAAATTTTACAACCTGCCATTTCATTGGGGAAGAAACAGGGGCAAAGGAAGAAAGCTGAATTGTCCGGTGTTTCCACACTTTTTTTGGATGTAAGCCCCTAAGAAAGTACAGGCATCTTAGCTGTCTGAAAAAGATACTCAGATGATACTTTGTGAATGGAGAGGAGGAAGTAAAAAAGGGGCATAATCCTCCTGCATTTACGTACTCTTGTCTAGGAAGAGCTACAGGAGCTATGTGGTTGTGTGGTTCAGGGCTGCTTACAGGATGCAGAGAGTCTGTGCTTCCATTGTGCTGGTTCTTTGCAGCGTACCACAATCTGCTCCTGGCTTGAAGGAGGGATGGCTGCATGAAAATGATCTTCCCTTGCAGGGAAGATCACTTCTTAAGCCACAAAAAGAAGAGGTTTGCAGATCTCTGCTCTTCCCACACCTTTTCTCAGCGCTTGCAGTACAAAACCTAGGAAATAGGGAAAGATGTGGAAAGGAACTTTGTCTACTCTGAATCTCACAAAAGAAGATGCTTGGGGACAAAGACAAAAGAAAAACAGTTTTTGTCCCTAATTTTTGAACATTAGAAAAGTACTGTACTTAATAAGGTATTCAGAAAGTCAGGGTTTGCCTGGGGCTTTCATTAAAACATTGCTTGAGGGAAGGATGAACAAGACGAATAATTAACATATCTACATGTTGCTTTGGCTTGAGAGCAATGCTCTACATAATAGATGTTTGACAGCATGAATTCAGTCAGATATTCAGAAAGCAAGTATTGCCACTTGGCTGAAATGGGCTTGTTTTGCTGGAACTGGTTTATCTTACTAGGAGTATTTGTTTGCAAACGGATTAACTCGAGAAAAGCACAGGAGGCTTATCTGGTACTCCATGTGCTGGTGATTTATTGCCAGGGACTACACACACACATATACATGCCTACATATCTTTCTGAATAATGCTATAGGAAGAGTTGTCAGAAGCCCAACTCCTTGTACAGAGACTCTGGAGTTACTTTTTATCCATGTTTATGCTTAAGTTTGTTCTGTGCCAGACCTTTCTGATATACATGGTTGCTGCCTGATATTTCTTTTCGAGACAGACTCTCACAGGACATGGCTTGTCTTGAGCTCCTACTTGTCTGAGTACTGAAAAGTTGAGACATTGATGAGAAATGAGATCAAAAAGGAGGATTTGAATCTCTATTCAATAAATAGGTGAGAGAAAATAAAAACTGTCCTGCTGAACCAAACTAACATGTGTCTTTTCCCTGAAGGTGTCCATGCTACATAAAGGCATAAGCCTTTCAGTTGGTGATCGTTTAGGCACTTGGACAAAGATTGTGCCTCATGTTCAGTAGTACCTTGGTGACCCTATCCACTCTAAATTTGATCAATTCTTTTTAAGACTCACTTATTTTATTGGTCTCTCAAATATCCTGTCTGATGATTTCCACTGATTTCTCTCTACACACTGTGAAAACACTATGAAAACAAAATTCCTTTTTGTAACCTTACTGCCTAGTGAGTCATAAACTCTCCACTGGTTCTTGTTTTATGAATTCTGCAAGTTTCTCATTTTATAGACCGCTGTCACTGTAAATTTCATTCCAGTCATCTCTTTTCCAAGCTCAAGAACTAATCTTGCTGAGTTTGTCATCATAGTGGAAGCCGCCACATTCCTCTGATCATACCCCTTGTACACAAGTTATCCTCTGTAGCTCCAGGACACTTCCCAGCAGTGAAACAGCGAGTGGTACACATGCCATTCACGCTGTGGGAGCAACACGTGGGTAATGTATAATGTTGTAATGATACTTTTCTCTTTTGATATTATTTCTAACAAGCCCCAGAATCTGTCTTGATATATCAGTGCCCTGAAGGGACCACTAGGCCTGACTGTCCTGCTCAGCGCCCCTCAGGGCTCCCTTCATGCTGCCCATAGCCCAGGACTCCGTGTCATCACCTCCCCAAGTCTCTACTCAGCATTCTGACAGGGAGCAGCCATCCCTTGCTGCTCTCCGAGAGCTGAGTCTTTGGGAGGCTACCTACAATTACTCCAAGACCTCTTTCCTAGAGTGGTAGTACCCAACTCAGTGACCATGATTGTGCTTAGAGTTATTCCCTTTACCTTCTATGCATTTTTCTGCATTGATCCTCAATAATTTGCCAGATCTTAAATATTTTTTCCCAAGTCTTCTAGGTCAAATCATAAGCATTTGACTTTTTTTAGTCGTTCACAAATTCACCGTTTCTCTTGCAGTTCCGTAACCAGTTATAAACGTAGACTGAATAATTTTGTACCAGCTACCAGCTACAACATCTCATTGGTTTCTTCCTCTCCTGAGCCGTGTCTTATTCTTTCCCTAGGGGACCGACTATTTTTTTTCCACAGCTGAAGAGAAGAGTGGGAACCCCAACCATTAACCTTATTTCTTTTGCCCTCTCTGCCCAAGGAGTCTCATTGCTGGGAAGAAAGTCAGGTTGAAATCTCACATCCCAGCAAAGAAAAAGGTAGCTTTTTAGTGCTCATGACCAACATGAGTCACTGGAGTATGTTGTTTTGCTTTTTAGCAGTATCCTTACTCTCTTTACACGATTTAACTTAAGCAATACATTAGATAAAATACACAGTTGAACATTGCGTGTAATGCCAATTTGGATGTGCATTACACTATTTAAGTAGCTGACAGAATTTGACAATGCCTACAAAATTTCCTTGAAGGAATGGAAAAGGTTTCAGCACTTATATAATCAGCAGTAATGTGAAAACCATTATTTGTACCTGCTATTTTTGTGGACATGGCCTTTTTCAAGTTTCATCACAGCTGTGTGAAGATTATAGCAATTCACATTCCCTGATCTTTGACGTGTTTTCCAATACCTCCATGGCAATTTTAGCAAAATTTTGTTTCAGGTATTTCCTCTGCCATGTATACTCCTTTCGGAAAGAAAGGAACTAAACAGATATGTCAGCTGTCCTGTGGGGCATGAAAAGATTGTTTATACTAAGAAAAGGTATTAAAATTAGATCTGAGGTGCTCCATTTTGTGGCTGAGAAGTACTTAATAAAATCTCAATACCAGAGCAACTCCATCTAAAACTTTGAAAACATTCTCCTCCTTCCAGCATTGAAAGGCTATTACTTGAAGTTACTCCTGACCTTTATGTGCACAGGACTTGTAGAAATAAAATCACTCCATCTGAGTAGGAATAGACAATAATACCACGTACAAAGTCCATTGGAAATGAAAGCCTCTTATAGCATATACAACAGGAAATTGGGTCTATGCATTCAAGAGGGAGATAACATCCTCTTATTGCTTGTACAGAAGAGAAGTTATTCTAAATAATCCACCATTTTCTATTTAAAGAAACTAAATTGTATCCAAGAGGAATTGTTACCCATTTTATATACATACACATATACATATATACGTACAAACACACACATAGAGATAGGTGGCCAAAAGCAGCTTGAAAAGAAGGGGAAAGTAGGGATCATTTTGTTAACGGGTCCCCTTTTCTGGTGTCTGTTGCAGAAATACCAAAAGAAATGGTTAGCTGAAGTCCCCATGGTGACTCCATTCAAACACTGTCGATGGGCTAAAGAGAGTATATGGCACAATCTGAAAATCTGTACTGGGCTGAGTTAAATAGAAGTGGCTGAAGCAGATTTGAAGGACATTTTCTTCCATCTCATCCTTCACTGCTTACAGTATTCCCATATTGACTCTGCTGATTCATCTCCTAATACAATGTAGTATCAGTTCTAATCTAGAAAAGATGCAGAAGCCATGCAAGGAATGAGGGGTTAACAGACATGAATATCATACCTTTTGGCTAGAATTTTGCTTCCAAAGTCACATCAATGCTTAAAACATGACTTTTACTATTAAAAAATACATGAAAACATGCCACAAAACAACGCAGCCGACAAGATTTTCAAGGATCAACCAAATGGGTGAAGCCAAATTGCAGAGATACTTGTGTGCGTGGATCCCTCTACGTGCCCAGCTGTCCTGCACTCCTTGTTAGGCTGGCTGCACCTCGCAGGGAGGAAGAGCTGTCTGCCATCACTTCAGGAAGGCCATGACTCCGGGACTGTGTCCTCTGCTGGCTGGGGATGCAACACCTTCCTATTAATTTGGTTAAATCATAGAATGGTTTGGGTTGGAAGGGACCTTAAAGACCATTTCGTTCTAACTCTCTTTCCATGGGCAGGGACACCTCCCACTAGACCAGGCTGCTCAAAGCCCCATCCAGCCTGGGTTTGAACACTTCCAGGGATGGGGCATCCACAGCTTCTCTGGGCAACCTGTTCCACTGCCTCACTACCCTCACAGTAAATAATTTTTTCCTAGCATCCAATCTAAATCTCCCATTTTTCAGTTTGAAACCATTACCCCATGTTCTATCATTACACTTCCTGATAAAAAGTCTCTCCACATTCTTCCTGTAGGCCCCCTTCAGATACTAGAAGGCCACTATAAGGTCTCCCCAGAGCCTTCTCTTCCCCAGGCTGAACAACACCAACTCCCTCAGCCTGTCCTCATAGCAGAGGTGCTCCAGCCCTTGGATCATCTTTGTGGACCTCCGCTGGACCCGTTCCAACAGGTCCATGTCCTTCTTGTGCTGAGGACTCCGGAGCTGGACACAGCACTCCAGGTGGGGTCCCACCAGAGCAGAGCAGAGGGGCGGAATCACCTCCCTCGACCTGCTGGCCACGGTTCTTCTGATGCAGCCCAGGATGCGGTTGGCTTTCTGGGCTGCAAGTGCGCATTGCCTGCTCATGTCCAGCTTCTCATCCACCAGTACCTCCAAGTCCCTCTCCTCAGGGTTGCTCTCTATCACTGGATAGAAGAGGCAGACTTGGCAGGCAGCCCAAATGACTAGAAAATGGGTTCTTTGGGCCATTCAGCTTTGCAAGCTCTTTAGCCCTGGAGTAGCTGGGCGCAGGTGAGTTAGTGTTTAAGTTCAAATCAGTAGAAGCAAATCCGTTGTTTGTCCCCCCGTCCTGGGTGCTAGTTTGCACTGAAGCATCATAATGGAGTGTGTAGAGCAGTGGTTTCATTTTTGGATGAAACAAAACAGGAAGATGCACTCAAGAGGACATCCATTGCAATAGTACCTGCTAAAGAGAGGTGCATGGGATCCTGATCGGTTTCGGCTGGGCCACGCTACTTGCTAGTGAAAACACAGCTACTGCAGTTCAAACCACCCAGGAACTAAGATCTGCCCAGCTGCCAGTCCAGTTAGCCTAGAATAAGAAAAAAAAAAAGGCTAAAATGCAACACTTTTCCTCTTAGTTGGGCCTTTATGAAACAGAGAAAAATTAGGATAGGAAAGCTTGAAAGCAGATGTTCTCCACCCCCTCATTTATACCTTTTATAGAGTTCTGTTTAATCCTAATAGCCCAGCTTATACATGTCAGCTTATTGTAAGCAATTAAATCATAATATGTATTTTAAATTAAATTGCGCCATGACAATCATTCCTTTTGGTAGCCAGTGGTAATCACCTCTTAGAGAGTTTACACTGCCAATGGATGGAAAATATGTGTGTGATTTTGATAACACTTTTGCTGACAAAGTCATTTAACTGATGGCAGTGAAATCTAAGATTGGAAGCAAACCATGCCAGACAAAATAATTATTGCATGCTATATTTCCCCCAAAGGCCACCTGCATTATTTATATGATCTATTAAACTGTGCATATTTTTAAAGAGCTTACTTACATTTTCAGAGTGACCTATTCAAATCAAAACAGCATTTGTCTAACTCTGGATTATAAATGTCATATAAAATGTATTTTTATAATGTAAAATGGAAACTATGAATGGCAGTCACTAAAATTGAAAGAAGGGAAACAGAGATACACTGAGACTTAAAGGGCCCTGTTCTGACTTGTCTTGGTTATTCCTGTGTTTGGTTTGGATGGTCTGCCTGGTTTAAGGGGTATACTTCAGCAGCTTTTTTAGCTTAGCTTCCCCTGATGGCCCTTTAGGCAGTACGGTTCTGCCACACAATTTTATAGACTCTTATGTGAGAAGTGCTGCTTTGCATCTCTATACAGGCCTGCTCATTTAACCCAGGTTTAGTTTTACAGGGATGTGGAGTTATTCAGTGTAGGGTACTCTGCAGACGCTTCCTCTGCAAGGATAATTACTAAGTGGACAGTAATAAAAAGTGAAAGTGAGTATTCAAATCCCTCCATGAGCTTTCCCTGGCATTCCTTACAATATTTAAAATGTCTGTCTTCTATTCTCCTTAGAGCATATTCCTAGAGTTACTTCAACTTGGGCTTCTGTTTTTGATCTAAGACAGATTGCTCTTGCCATTTCTTTGTACTGATGATGTCTCAGATGTTATTCCCATAGAAACTTCAGCAATAAAAATTCTTCCGTATGCAACAGGAATAACACTAAATTTTAGTTGCAACAGATACAATAACTGATATAATAACTGCATATTAAAGAGACCTTTTTTGATGAGACTACTTATATGGCTGCTGTATAGAACTGCTAAAATTTGTAGCTGGCATTTTCAAACATGTTCCTCAAAACTAATGCATCTAAATCTCATTGATACTATTCTCAGTCTGAACAGTTTCTGTTACAGTGGCTTTAATGCAACTCAGAGGTTCTCAGCACTTTTGGAACAAAAGTCCATAGCTAAAGAAGGTTATTTTATATAACATATATTTGAGTAAAAGGAAGGTTTTGAGATACAAGTACAATTCAGTGAATATTGCAGCCAAGCAATATATATATGTATTGCTTGGCTGCAATATGTCAATATATATCAGAGAATATTTCCATTTTCATGATTTAGATCATAAGTTATTAGACACTGAAAAATTGATATGAGAAATCAAGCAGAACATTGCCTGATTAAGTGTATGGATCAGGCAAAACAAAGAAAAACCAATGCTATTCTTAATTTCTTGAATGAAACAGATTTTTTTCTCAAGTTGTATGACTCTCTGAGATATGGTCTAAGTTTTAAAGAGTTAAATCCAAATGAATTTGCTTAAAAATGGAAATAAGCTACACTGGTGCCTTGCCAACTACTGAAATCCTGGAACAGGCTCACAGGTATTTGTGAATTGAACACGCGGAGTACAATGATCTCTATGTGGCTGGGGAAACTCAGCTCAGCAGTAGTGGACAAGGAAGAAGAACCACAGTACTCATAAGTCACTACTGTAAAACTGAGACATAAAGTTTTGTTTGGTTTTTGTTTTTTTTTTTTTAACCAGAACGTTTGTCCTCAACCTCTGAAATTCAAGGGTTTTTGTAATCTTACACCTTGTCCACATCCAGGCTCATGCCCACTGGAGAGCTCTAAATCTTTCTGTACAGATTATGATGCCTCTTTGTGAACAAAAAAGTAATTAAAATCCAAATAGTAAAAATCAAAACATGTGACAGAGCTGTCCAGGGATATTTTTTATTTTATTTTTCTTGTTCAATCAATTTTATGGGTCATTCAGGTATTTATCCTACAGCTTAGCCATATAATACTCCACCTCATCATCTTTCTAATGAGAGTTGGTTGCTAATGTCTTCTTTTAATTTCCTTACTTCTGGGCTAGCTTTCGTTTCTTAATAGAAAATATCTATGACCTGATGGTTATCAGCTTTCCTCAATAACTTTTCGAAGAACTGCAGAAAAAAGCCCAACAGCTTCAAAAGGTTAAAAAAGGACTCCTCATACACTGTTTGGTTAGCTTTAAAATGGGAACCTGGAGAAGAGCATTCAGTTTTGCATAATTCATGCAGCGTGATGGCATGAATTCAGGATGGAAGTCTTTCTCTTAACTTTCTTGTCTTCCTAAGTTTAGACCTTTAACATGACTTTTTTGGACTTTTGGTCGTTGGGGTTTTTTTTGTTTTTTGGTTTTTTCATGTGTATATGTACAGAAAACTGAGAGAAAGAGCAAGTCGTTGTATTATTGCAATTTATATAATTGAAAAAAATAAGTCTGTCCTTGACCTAAAGGCAGCTTAACATATTATAAGAAATGGACAATTATCATCTTTTCCAATGCTCCCTAGCACTATAAGTATATAAGTATTTTTAAACACTCAGATTCATTCACAGTGTGAATGAATTTGGAGCACTGAAGCTGTGTCTGAAGACTTGAAAAACAATATCACTGTAATCTTCATTTTCAATAAAACCAGTCAGACAAGAGGATGATTACCATTTGTGAAAAATAATGAAGCAGTGGATTAATTTTATGAAGGTAAGATGGACTTGGCTGTTTGAAAATGATAATTATCAGCACTGTATATGGCTGTACTTAATACGTATTTTGAATATATCTTTATTTTACCAGGATAAAAAAGCTGCCTAAAATTCCTTTTGACATAGAACATAACGAGATAGCAATCTCTGCAATACTCATAATTCTCAGGGAAATTGTTAACCAATTATAAACATAACACAAAATATCAATGGCTATGATGTATTTTAAACACAATTATGATAATAAAGTATAATCAAATATGTGCAAGCAGTAGCAATTACTAGTGCATATCATTAAGCCATCTGCTAATTAATCCAAAGCAATAATATGGTTTATTTAATAAGTTCCAGCATTTCTCTTTGAAGATGTGTACAGAAAAATAAGTGCTTTATGTCTGATGAAGCAGGAAATTATTCTATGAGACTAGAGCTTTGCTGTAATAACTTGGAACCTCTCAGATATTTTTATTTAATTGTTGTCACTACTGCAATAATTTTAAATATCACTAGGCTGCTGGGATCAAAATCTGCGAGGGGAGAACAAGAATGCAGGAGCTGCCTTTGAGTAGAAAACAGTTCATAACAGCCAACAAATTGATCACAGAAGAGAAGGGGTCATCTCCAAAACCTGAAATGGTAGGAGAAACTACTATTGATTTCAGGGGACTGCATATGGGATGGGAACACTCAGTACCAACAGATCTAAACTTGTTTAGTCTTACTACAGAATTCAGTAGATTTATGTAACTGCTCCATCTGGCTAAATACCTTGTAGATAGTGTCTGGTATTTTAAGTATCTATCAAACATTTCACCCTGTCATCTTAAAGTTTGCTGCTGCACATACAGAATGCGTTTTGCTCTTATCCTCTCATGTGGATCTCTCTTGCCAGTTTCCTCATTTCCTCTGTGAAAAAGTCCATTCCGACAAGTACAAAGGCCTATCCGGCTGTAATGAAATAAAATATTTAAAGTATATTAAACTATAAGTGTAGCGTTCCCTAAAGATTTAGGAAACATCCTTCAAACTGCACATTAATACACTCGGTGCCAAATCGTTTAACATAGCTTAATTTTCCTCTTAAAGAAGGAAAGATGTTACAATTTAGTGCTTTATGAATTTTGTAGTGTTTGAACTGCTACTTCCGTAAATGCTAAATTAGTAATATTTGTTTCAAAAGGGGACAGCTTGTGCAAACTTTAGAGAAAATGTGGATTAAGTGATATTTCCACCAATGAAGATCATAGTGCTTTTCCAAAGAAAGAAAGGAGGGCTGTGTGGAAGGCGAGGGGGGTGAAACAGTCAACTTCCATTTCTCTTGAAGGAAATACTCAAGCGATTTGTCAGTTGGCAAACCAAATGCAGAAAATATCTGATAAAGGGTTGTGGCCTGATCCACCAAATCCGCTGAAACTCTGCAGAAGAAAGGATGGTGCAAAGAGAATAATTTTAGATTTAAACCGCTGTAAGAGTAGAAGCATTTCATATGGATTTTATCTGACATGAAGATTAAATCGGCTAAGTTAAAAAAAGAAAAGGAGGGCTTGAGGTTTTTTCATCCTTAAATTTTCAAATAAAGGAAAAACATGAACTTACATGTTTTTTTAGTTTGGACAAGAAGGCCAGAACAGTCAGGGTTGCAGGCTGAATTTAGAGGAAAAAGAGCAGAAAGGGAGCTGATTTTGCATTTCTCACAGTGATACGTACTTCTGCTGCCTTTTAGGCAACTTGTACAGTGTCCAGCTTGTTACTTGCTGCTGACAGCTTCTGTGAAGTGTATCACGCCCACTTGCTCTATGAGTCCAGCTGTTGTTTTTAAACTCACTCGATCTCATCACAGGTGTAAGGCAACCCCATGGCCTGGTCTGTCATATCAGGCGTGAAGCAGAGCTAGGCTGAGCCAAGCCCCCAGTGAGCAGCTCACAGACCTTACGGAAAACAGGGAGGACTCTTGGATTCACCTTCTCATCTTTCTCAGCAACCTGGCTGACACATGAAGCCCCTTTCAACAGTCAGGCACTGAGATCAACACATGGGTCTCCTCTGGGTGCATGAGACAACAACCAGGATATGGGAGACAATGGCCGAGCCAGGTCCTTGGTGGGTGGCAATCTGGAGAAAACTCCTAGTTGGGTTTGCAAGAGTAGCCTCTCTGCGCTTCCACTCAGCTCCCTGCTCGCCCCCTCCTTCCTCTTCCTCGGCAGGCAGTGACTCACCTCTTGTAGAAGGTTTTGTTTGGTCACAGCAGCGTGCTCAGGGTAGGATAACCCCCTCCTAAATTTTCCTTTTTTTTTTTTTTTCCCCTCTTTGTGAGTGAATAGTGTTAATCCACTTTATTTCTCTTGTGTCTCACAAGAGATAATGAAGTGCAATCACAGGCAGAACATGTGCTGTTCATGCACGGCTTAGACATCATTATGTATGTTTATTCTTTTTACTTGCACAAAATTTTCTGTCTGATCCTGAATCCTTCATAGTTACATGAAGCCGTCTGTAACAAAAGTAAGAGATAACACAAATAGCTTAGAGATGTCAAATGAGCTCACCACAGAAGAGTCAATGTAAACTAGCAATTAAAACAGGAAAAAGAATGCTTTATACAAATACAAGGAAAAGCATTTGTCTTTGTGAGTAATAGAGGACTAGGAATAATGGTAAAAAAAATAAATCTCAATCATTTGATGTCTCAGTCAACATTATTTCTATCTGGGACCTCAGCTTTCACAGTTCCTAGGGAAATCAAACAGGACATTTTTAAATTGCAGGTTGCTAGATTAAAACAAAATATTGCCAGTGGTGCTTTATGCAAAAAAAA
>VXBO01011791.1:43674-66900 GCA_013400135.1 Rhinoptilus africanus | reverse complement strand
AAAAAAAAAAAAAGAGAGAGAGAGCTTTTTTCAGTAAATAAAGCTAAAACAGGCAAAGTATTAAATGTGGCTACAATATGTTCATAGTTCTTCACAGCAAATATTTACAGATTCATATAATTAATGTATACATGGGAACTTTGACAAGAATTTCATGCAAGAGAAAGATTTTCTGAGGGGCATGAGGTGTAGAAAAATTTTTTATGTCATGAGCTGTTATTCAGACTTGAAAATATATAAGCTTGACAATTTTTAAAGCCCAGGGTATTATGCTTATCCAATGCTTCCACTCATCTCCTAGGCCCCTCCCTGTTTTCTGCACCTATGTCTATAATAACTAGCTCAGGCAAGTCAAATACAATACACTGTCAGTCAGTCTCCAAAGTAAATATATGGCTAAATAAGTGTTCGGGTTTCTTGGTTCCCTAATGGATGTAGGCACGTGTAGGAGCCTAATGTATTGTCTTTGTTTCACACAGTAATTCAAAATAAATCTCCTTGCAAACAGTGAAGATATTTTTTGGGAGCTGTTACCCTGCTGTAGAGACAAGCCAATGTTCAAATATGGATTTAGAGGGACAGACATTTGGGGCACATCTGGGGTTTGTGTGCAGGTTTTGCACATTCCAAAGTGAACTTGAGAATTTCGATTTAAGTTTGGGCTTTGGTGCCAAGGCTTGCTCTGAGCAGGAAGGGAATGGGCTCTCTGTATAGGTGATTACACTGATTACAGTGATACTATAGTTATGAAAGAAGCTTTCATACGTCTCCTCAGCATTCTTCTGGCCTCCTCCTTCCCCCATTTCTCTTCCACTTTTAAAACATAACAGTGGACAAATACGTTTCTTTTTTCAAATTCTCCATAGAGCCCAATATGCAAGCAAACACATTTATATGCAAATCAGTTATATTAAAAATGCGGTGCGCTACCTCCAAGACCTTATCATAAGTGAAGCATTTATGCCTCAGCAGGTAATACTCAGTTAAATATTCCAGTGATTTTTGTATTGTGACTGAAGTGAATTATAGAGAATTGTTGAGGGTGAGAAATGACCTTTAAGCCCATTAAGTACATTAGAGGCTGATTGTTGCACAGCCTTCCAGGATAGTAACTAATTGCTTCCAAAGCAATCCTAGTGCTTCTGCATTTTTTTTATTAATCTTGTCATTTTATGAGTTCCTTATTCTTTGATTAAAACTTTTGTTCCCTTTTTCAATTAACATTCTTTTTTTCGTGTTCCATGTTTCTGCTTTAGTGCCATCATCCACATTATGATTAAAGATGATGCATTATCAACATTAACTTATCATACATCATTTAACACTCAAGACAGTTTTCTTCCCTTTTTTAATGTGTCTTTTCCCCCTTTTTTTCCTTTTTGTTAAATGCTAAGAATATATGAATTTTCAGTTTTGCCTTATTTCTCTCTAAAATACAAACAAATAACAAATTTTAGTCTATCTTTTTTTTTTTTTTTCCTTTGAACGCTGTGTTGTCACCTCTGGCAATGAAAAAATAGGAACAGAAATCAGCTTTAAAAAGATTTTACGCATGGTTGGAAAAAAATCAGAGTGCATTATATGACAGGCATTTTACTTCATTTTGAAAGTACTGGCTTATTTCCTCATTTTCCATGAATTTTTAACTCTCAAAAAAAATAAAATAGAAATTCAGGTCTGTCAAACTCAGTCAGATCTATCTGCTTAGGGATATTCTGTAGCCCTCTGGTGTGACCCCGGGTGGAGAAGGCACTCTGGATTTCAAGTTAGCTGGAGGAGGAAGGGAAAGCCTAAATTAGGTGATTGGTAAGATGTGATGGTGCCATGAAGTGCCTCTCAGAACCCACTAGATGAAGGGCAAATCCAAGTTCATTTTTCAGGGTTGATGGAAATAATTGTGCCGGCTGCAGCCTGATCCACCAACATTCATGTAGAAGGAAGGAGCAAGTTATCTTTCCTTTCTCGCATGCTAGGACGTGACTGGCACGAGAATCCCTCTCTCGTGCTGGGTATTACCATATTCTGCCTGTATCCACGAAAAAAACTGTGGGTGCTATTTGAGCAGGAAAGCATTGCTTAGCATAAATGAATTTATAATTCCTCTTTGCCTGTGCTTGGTGAAACATGACAGGAGACAGCTCTGAAACAGCTTATAAAAGCTAATTCAGAAAGAGTCACTGATATAGCACACTATTAACTGAATTTCAGATATGAAAACAACGGAAAAACAAAGGAATAAATATTTAAGGATGGCTAAATGAAAAGGAAGAAGTATACTCTGTGGGTCTTTAAAAATCATAAATGCCTACAATCTACCTTGCAAAGAAAAAGAGATTCCCAAAACCACTTGTCATTAGAGCTGCAGGTTCTGCGAGCCCCTGGAAATACTGCAAATTTTATCTGGACTTGTAAATATCAATTTCACTGCTGCTTCACTGGGAAAAATTTAATCTGATTTTAGACCTCTAGGTCAGATCCTTGGCTTAGGAATACTAATACATGAAAAAGCCAACTTTCAGATGTGATTGTACACCACTGTGTTTGCACACTTTGCAACTGGAAACAACATACTGCTGTGACGAGCAGGTCTTGGAAATTCTTAATGTTTGTAGGAGATAACTTCTTGTGACAGTGAGCCAACTGGAAAAGAGGCCCTCCTAGACTTGATGTTTATGAATAGAGAAGGACTTGTGGGGGATGTGATGACTTGGCCACAGTGGTCATGGGTTTAAAATTTTCAGTGTAATAAAAAAAAGGACACTAGAGTTGCTCTCCTGAACTTCAGGAGAGCAAACTTTAAGCTATTCAGGGATCTATTCATCCTCACTTCTGTGCCTGGGAAGATCATAGAATAGATCCTTCTAGAAGCTATGCACATGGAAGATAGGGAGGTGATTTGAGACAACCAGCATGTCTTCACCAGGGGCAAGTCCTGCCTGACCAAGCTAGTGGCTTTCTACAATGGAGTGTCTGCACCAGTGGACAAGGGGAGAGCTACAGATATCATCTATCTGGACTTCTGCAAGGCCTTTGACATGGTTCTCCGCAACACCCTTCTCTCTAAGTTGGAGAGATACGTATTTCATGGGTAGACTGTTTGATGGATAAGGAACTGGCTGGATGGTGCATCCAGAGGGTGGTGGTCAATGGCTCGATGTCCAGATGGAGAGGGGTGACAAGTGGTGTGCCTCAGGGATCCGTACTGGGACCGGTGCTGTTCAACAACTTCATCAACTTCACTGACACAGACAGTGGGGTCAAATGCACCTTCAGCAAGTTTNGCCTACAGGAAAGCTGGGGAGGGGCTGTTTGCAAGGGCATGTAGTGACAGGAGGAGGGGCAGTGGTTTTAAACTAGAGCAGGGTAGGTTTAGATTAGACATTAGGAAGAAGTTCTTTACAGTGAGGGGGGTGAGACACTGGAACAGGTTGCCCAGAGAGGTGGTGGAGGCCCCATCCCTGGAGACATTCAAGGCCAGGCTGGATGAGGCTCTGAGCAACCTGATCTAGTGGAAGATGTCCCTGCTTCCTGTAGGGGAGTTGGACTAGATGACCCTTAAATGTCCCTTCCAACCCAATGCATTCTTTGATTCTATGATTTTGTTCAGCAGAGCATGCTGGGAATCACTTAGGAGTCCACAAGTGCTGGTCAGTCCTTAAGAACTACCTTTTAGAATCACAGCAGCAGGTAATTACACTATACTGAAGGTCCCGCAAGCAGGGCAGAAGATCAGCTTGGCTGAACAGGGAACTCCTTGTGGAGCTCAAGACGAGAAGGAAAATTTATGATATCTGGAAGAAAGTTCAGGTTTTGCAGGAAGATTACAGAGCTGTGGTTCATATATGCAGGAAGAAGACAGAAAAGAACGAAGCTCAATTAGAGTTGAAATTGGCTGGTGTTGTGTCAGGTAACAAGAAGGGCTTTTTAAAGTATGTTAATAGTAAGAGGAGGTTTAAAGAACACATTGGACACATACTTATTGAAGATGGTCATCCAACTAATAGGGATGAAGAAAAAGCGAAGGCATTCAATGTTTTCTTTTGCCTCAGCTTTTAATAATATTGATAGACCTTGAGCTGCTTGGTCCCTTGAGACAGAGGACCATGAGTGTTGGAACAGTGACTGTCCAGTTGTGGACACAGAAATTGTAAGTGACCAGCTGTATCAGCTGAATGTTTACAAGTCCATAGGGCCTGATGGGATTCATCCCAAAGTGACAGTAGATGTTATGTCAGGACCCCTCTAAACCATCTACCAAAGGTCTTGGGAGTCTGGGGAGGTCCCTGCTGACTGGAAGCTGGTCAGTGTTACTCCAATCTACAAAAAAGGACATGAAAGAAGACACAGGGAATTACAGACCTGTAAGTCTAACCTCAGTTCCTGGAAAAATTATGGAGAAGATTATACTAGGTACCACTGAAAGGCATTTAAAGAAAAAAGCAATCATCAGGCACAGTCAACATGAGTTCACAAAGGGAAATTCCTGTTTAACTAATTTGATATCCTTCTACGATAAGGTCACCTTCCTAGTGGATGAAGGGAAGGCGGTTCATGTAGTTTTTCTGGATTTTAGTAAGGCTTTTGGTACTGTCCCTCACACCATCCTTCTAGACAAGTTATACAACTGTGAGATGAGCAGGTTCACGGTGAAGAACTGACTGAAGGGCAGAGGTCAAAAGGTTGTTGTGAATGGGGCTACATTCTAGGGTCAGTTCTGCTCAATATATTTATCAAGAATCTGGATGCAGGAGTTGAAGGCCCCGTTAACAAGTTTGCTGCCCATACCAAACTGCGAGGTGCTGGTGTCTCTCTTGAGGGACTTGATGCTTTGCAGAGGTATCTAGATAGATTGGAGCATGGTGTAACTATTAATGGGATGAAATTTAATGAGATGAAATGATGGATTCTGCACCTGGGATTAAGTAATGATGGGCACAAGTAAAAATTGGGAGAGGAGTGGCTGGAAGGCAGCCCTGCAGAAAGGGATCTGGGTGTGCTGGTTGACAGCAGGCTGAAGAGGAGCCAGCAGCGTGCCCTGACAGCCAAGAGGGCAAACTGCATCTTGGGGTGCATCAAGCACAGTCTAACCAGCCGCTCAAAAGAGGTGAGTATCCCACTGTGTTCAGTGTTGGTGCAGCCTCACCTTGAGTACTGTGTGCAGTTTTGGGCTTCACAATGTAAGAAGGGTGTGAAGGTCTTTGATGCATCCAGAGGAGGACAACAAAGGTAGTGAAAGGGCTGGAAGGAATGTCCTATGAGGAGTGGCTAAGGACTTTGCACTTGTCTGTTTTGGAGGCCGAGGGGTGACCTCATTGCTCTCTACAGCTTCCTGAGGAGGGGAAGTGGAGAGGGAGGTGCTGAACTTTTCTCCTTGGGATGTAGTGACAGGATGCGAGGGAATGGTTCAAAGCTGCACCAGGGGAAGGTTAGACCGGACATTAGGAAGCATTTCTTTACCAAGAGAACACTGGAACAGGCTTTTTAAAGAGATGGAAAATGCCCCAAATCTATCAGTGTTTAAGATGCATTTGGACAATGCTCTTAATAACATGATTTAACTTTTGGTCAGCCCTGAATTGTTCAGGCAGTTGGACTAGATGATCATTGTAGGTTCCTTCCAACTGAAATATTCTGTTCCATTCTGTTCATCCAGAAAGACTATACCAAATTCTGAAGAGACACCAGTTAAAAAACATCACTTTTGACTGAGAAAATATTTAAACTGAAGTATTTGCCATTGAATGTGAAGAAATTCACATTTGCCCTGTTCTTAAATGCTCTCCTGGGTCACTGCTGGTTAAATCAGGATTCTGAATCTGGTGCTTGGTCTGGTCCTGTACAGCAGTTCTTATGTTACAGTCTAACTTTTTGAATTTGACTTAGTCTAATTTCAATCTTTACTTTTGAAGGTTCAAAGAAAAGGTTTACCAAGGACAGGGTTTGATAACTAATAAGCTTTATAACAGGGTTTGCTAGTTTTCTTAAGAGTTGCAATTAAAATGGCTGAGTGTCCTGGAAAATCCTATAGGTTTGACATCATGTGTTATAAGAAGTTAAATTTTATGAAATGCCTTTGATTAAATTTTATTCTTGGGAACACAAGCCATCACATTCACTCTATGTTCATTGTATGTTCGTTTTATGTTACTAGTTATTTTATACAAGGACAAATAACTCTTCAAAAGCAAGCAAGCCCTGCAGTTTCCTGGGGTGCTTATCTGCCATGCCTAACTTCCCCCTAAAATAACATCTCACTGTAAAAATAGAGTTAATATATATCATACTAAAACAACTTTCAATTCGTCAAAAAGAGTATCTAATTTCCTCATTGAAGTGGGAGTAGGGTCAACAGTTTTCTTCTACAGAATCTGCCGTTATCCCAGTTTGTGTCTTGACCCCATAAAAAGAAAGCATTTAAAATAGATTTTTTTTGGTGATATTTTCTAGATATACGTTTGGGCATAGTAGGTGTGAGTGCTTAAAAAGCATGATTCATATTAAAATGATATTCCTTGTATGACATCCAGAAATAACATAAGACTGAGATGAGAATGAAAATAATCACCTAAAGAAATGCTTTAGAGGAGTGCTGAAGGGAATATTTACCACCATGCAGGGAACTTTAGCAAGACTAAAATAAGATACAAATGGCTCAGGAACCCTCCTGTGAATTCTGCTTTTCTCAAATGCCACTTTGTTGTACCTTTGTCAAGGTACAACAATGAAGGCATATTTAAGTGTCTCTGAGCATACCTTTTCTATTTGCCAATATTAAATCCCACATGCTGGCCTTGTTTTTGCATACTCATTAAATTATTTTATAATCCATTCATGACCTCCAAGTATCAACCTTAAAAATCCTCGTGCTTTTGTCATCTGCAAATTTTGATGCACTCCATATCAAATAAATTTCTAAATCGCTAATATAAATGTTAAATAGGAAATAGCTCCAGGCAACCTCGTCTGTTGTATTCTGCCAGGAGGATCCTTTATCATTTATTATGATCCTTCAGGGGCCCGCTTACTACCCATTATTAATCCATTTTCCCTGACCAGTCTTCATATCTGCCTTATGACTTCCCTGACTAGTTTCTTATGATCTATGTTTGGAAAAGTGCTGCTAATATATATGCAAATCCACTTCACACTGTTAACCTGTTAACCATATCAGATAAAGATCACATTAGCCTCCATGATATGTTCCCAGTTTTATGCTGACATCAGCTAACAACTCCTAGCCTTCAAATACCTTACTATATTTAAGTATGAAAATGCTATCCCAACTCAGGCAATGTCAAACACTGACAACATCTGCTGTCTTAGCTTTTGCCAAAATGACAGGGTTGGTCCTCTAGTTTTTGGTAACGGCATGGTTTCTTGTGTTTAGATTAGAGGCTTGTCCCAGGCAGCTCAAGCAATTTGTTCTCTAAACAAAAGCGATTTCACCTTCCGTGTTTCTCAACTGCATCATACTTTCTAACCTGCTACGGGTGCTGGTTATACCATCATGTTCCAGGAAACAATAAGGATCAGCTAACTGTTCTCCCTCTCTCAACAACTGCAGAGATCAGGCATGCGAAGTAGGTGTTTAATTATCCTGCCATTATCCCATCACCACAAAATGATTGCTTTATCATTTTAGTGGGGAATTGTAGTCCTTGCCTCTTACAAATACTCGTTACTCTTACATCTCCTGCTACTTATGTTGGCTTTCAACATCTTCAAAAGCACTGTACAGAGGGTAAAGAGAGTAGCTGGATCAACTCCTTTGGGATGTTCAGGAATTCAAATTATGGTTCTAAATTAATGCAGAATAAAGATTTGACTCTTATTATTGAAGCAATGGCCAACACTCCTTAGCTAAGGTTAAGGTACAGTTGCAAAGCCTTGGAGGTGCTTAATGGGTGAGGGATTTTGCAGTGAGGAGAGGGAAGCAGGTGGCAGGTGGAAGAGGTTGGCCCTACAGGATGTGTGAAGGTGGAATTCCCGCTGGGACAGGTAAGCAACAGTCAGCTGCACTGTGACAAGTGTTACACGACTGGACAGCCCAGGGTACAATGCTGCACTAGCTCTAGGAAGGAGGAGGAGCAGGGTGAGGCTACGTGGAGGTGCAAGAATGGGAGCTCTTCTCATGGAATGAAGAAAAGGCATACTTGTTCCTTCAAGACCATGGGGGATTTTCTTCAGATTAAGATAGCTCAAGACTCAAGGGGCAGCCAAGCAGCAAATTGACTCTTGGGGTGATGTGACCCCTCAAAGAGGAGAGGGAATGGCTAAATGCACAACCCCTCTGTGTCCAAAGCTGATAAGGATGTGAAGAATTTTCTACTGTGAATGAAGGTGCATATGATCTACCCCCACTCCTTCTTCCTATATATAGTTATAGTACCTCTTTCTGGTACTATAACATATGCCTATTTGAAGTATAGTACAGCTGTTATTTTAAGAAGAAAAGCTGTTTAACTGGGTAATTAAATAGAATATTGTTTCTACCACTTATAGAAGCTTTTTTAATATTGGAGGGAAATTAAGGTAAATCACAATACGTGTAATCTTTAGCCAAAGTGGTGCATACTTATTTTCTAGTAAGAAAAGCTGGCTGATTTTTCAAGAACTTACTGAAATCTCAGGAGTTAACAGTCTTGTTGTGCAGGGACGCTGGGATTTTTGGCAGAAGCTCTGCTCGGCTAAGCAGGCAGCATCTCATTGAGCTTAAACACAAAAAGGAAACATACAAGAGGTAGAAAAAAGCACAGGCAACAAAAAAAGAGTAAAAAAGCATTGCCTGGGTTCTTAGGGATGAAACCAGGAAGACCAGAGTCTGTCTGGAGCTAAGATGTGTGGGGGATATTTAGCAGAGCTATAAGGGACTTTACAGTCACGCTATTTGCAAAAGAAAACACAGGAAAATTGCAGATTCACTGACTGCTAGAGGGGGCAATCGTGAACAATGTGGAAAATATTGGAGCACTGAATGCCTGCCTATATCAGTAAGCAAAGCCTCCTCCCTGACCTCTGTGTTTACCAGCTCAGTTTGAGAAGGGGGAGTGAAGGGGAAACAACAGGATAGGAACTCCTTAGAGAAGCTGAACTCATCACAATCCATGGAGATAATGAGATTCACCTAAGGATGCCGGCAGAGCTTGTGGATGTGATGATGATATTATTATAATTATCTGTGAAAAGCAGTGGCAAACAGGGTAAGTTTCTTTTAAGTGTAAAAAAGCTAACACTATGCTTGTTCACAAAAAAGGCAGATGGAGGACCCAGGGAGCTATAGGCCAGTCAGCCTTGCTTCTGTCCCTGGAAAAATCTCTTGAAATCCATTTCCAAGCATGTGGAGGACAAGAAAATAATTAGGAACAGTCAACACAGATTTACACAGGCAAGTCTTGTTTAACCAACCTGATGGCCTTCTGTAGATAAATAATTGGCCATGTGGATAAAGAGAGAATGATGATTTTAATAAACATTGATTTCAGTGATGCTTTTGACACTGTATCTCACAGTATTCTCGTTTGTAAGCACAGGAGATGTGAGCAGGACAAATGGACTGATAGAAACCTGGCTGAACTGGCAGGCGTGGAGGGTAGCCATCAGTGACTTGATGTCTGGCTGGCAGAGGATGATGAACAGAGTAATCTTGTAACCTATACATCAACACTGGAGTCCATGTTGTCCCATTATCCTCTTCAGTCACCTGGATGGTGACAACAAAGTGTTCTTAGCAAATCCACAGATTAGGAACTGTGACTGACGCAATAAACAGCAGAGGTTCAACCTAGAGAGACCTTGGGAAATTTGAGATCTGAGACAACAGACACCTCATGAAGTGCACCAAGAAGTACAAAGGCCTGCACCCAGGTGGGAATTACCATGCATCAATATAGGCTGAGACATGGTGGGCTGGTCAGCAGTCCTGATGAAAAGGAGCTGAAATACCTTGATGAAAAGGTCATTACAGTGGACACCTGGGTAAATATAAGTCAACAACATGCTCTTATTGCAAATTAAGCAAACTGTGTAATGAATTTCATCAGGGGGATTATGGCCATCAGACTGAAGAAAATTAGTATCCCCCTCTACGTGGTCCTGGTGAAGTCACCTCTGCAATACTTGGTTCAGTTTTCATTGTTCTGTTTAAAACAACGGTGGGGAAACTGTTCAGTGTTCACCAGTGGGTTACCAAGATAATCAGGGGCCAAGGACATGGGACCTACAGAGTCAGGTTGAAGGAACTGGGCTTTTTTTAGTCCTGCTGAAGAGACGGCTAAGGGGAAATCTAATTGCAGCCTACAAAACTTGAAGGGCAGTTGTAAAAATAGTGGAGACAATTTATTTTTGGTAGTGCAAAATGGCACAGTGAGGTTCTGTGGTCACAAACTGTGTCTTGATAGGTTCATCCTGAACATTAGGAAAACCTAGGCTTGACTAGGAAGGTGGTGCAACACTGTAATGAGGGCCCAGAGAGTTTGTGGCATCTTCTTCCTTGGAGGTTTTTAAGACTTATCTGGACAAAGCCGAGACTTAGTGTTGTTGAGAATAGCCACATCCCAACCTTCTGAGTAGGAGATTGGACTAGGAGACCTCTAGAGATGCCATTCAGACAACATTTCCATGATGAATATTGCTTATGACTATGACTTTTATGTAAGTATATTTACAGGAACCTGAAATATAATGATAACAGGGATCTCCAGATTAGGCAGATATACAACTTCTGCTCTCTCTCCTCATGTTGCACTGTAGTCTTGGGGGCCTGAAAATCTGAAGAGATCATGGCAGATGCATCCTGGCTGTAGTAGAGACTCATTTTAAAAGAAACGGGTTGGAAGTCCCGGCCTCATTCAAACAAATGGCAAAGCTCCATTTTAAAAACGACAACACATATAAAAATAAATGTAACAAAAAAAGGAGGAACTAAAAGGTAACGATATGTGGTAAGACAGACTCCCTGTTAGTATACAGAAAACGTAACTTGAGATAGTGTGCATTTTTCAGAATATGAAAGAAAGATAGGGAATATATACCCCATGTAACAATCCTAGGAAGGTCTTGGCCATCTGTATAGCATGTGAATGGAAAATGGCAGGCAGGAGACAGAAACTCTTTCCTGGCAGATGTTGATTTAGCTTGAGTTGTTCAATTTTATGTCATTACTGCTGATAATGAAAATGACCGTTTGTGGATGCAAAGTCATTGTTGTCACAGGGAACTGCAGTCGCATACAAAGGTGCACATTGTAGCACCTTTCCAGAGTGACCATGGTTTACGTGTCTCATGGCAATTTACCTGTTCTTTACACTCCCCCATAAACCAGACTCAAAATCATTTTCTTTGTTCTGAGTATGGTCAGTGCTTCAAGTGAGTGGGTGGGCAAGTGTACATCTACAGTGTGCGTGGAGGAAATTTCTAAATATACTATATAACAGTTATCAACCAAACCAGATAAGAAAAGGGAAAATTAGCTCATGTGGAGGTTTGTGATATGGCAGCTGTATAAATTAAACTTCCTAAACTACCTCAAGAGCTGCTATATTATACTGCAGTTTAGACCTGCAACACAGCCCCTGAGTGTCCACAATTCCAGTGGAGATCTCTGAGACCAGGTAACCAAGGACAGACTTGTGATAAGGCCTCAGCCTGAGGACCAGTTTTACAGAAAACTAACCACCAGATATTTTCAAGCTGGTCAATGTGTTAAATGCTGAGTTATTCGGAAAAAGACTATTGATGAAATAAACAATAGCGAATACATGATGAGGACCCCATCAGATCAGAAAGTACTATTTGCCAGTGATCAAACCTCACTGCAGCTGCATTCAAATGGTGTGACTCATCACAAGGCATGCTGTTGTAAAGATGAAATCATTGGGAGCTTGTCAGGCTTCAACTGGATTCGAACATTCTCCTGGGAAAGACAGGTTGCTATAGTCCTGAATTTCTAACATTGCCATCAACAACAGTGTGACAACTATTGTTGTAACATCACCTCTGGGGAATAAAAATGTAAACATATCTCAATCATGCTGTTAAGATTTAAAAAGGGAGTAGGGATATGAAATATGGAAATCTCTAGATATCTGACTATAGCATAATTGGTATTCAATGAGTAATATTAGCCTAAGGCCTAAATTCAGATAAAGAAAAAAATTGTCTTCAAAATGGTACTCAAATAGTTGCATAGCTATGTCCTGAATCAGGTGTTATTTATAGGGAGATTGACTGTCCTAGCCTTGGCAAATGCACTTGCTTTCTTTGTCTGTGGGACTATCAAGAGGGAGACTAGAAGAAAATCAGTTCTGGTCTGGCTCCACTGTCATTCCACAGAATGACCTCCAAAGCAGTTGCCAAACCCAGAAGGGTACTCAAGATATGTGGACTACAAATTATTTTAAGACGAGAAGCCTCAAGTACAGTTACGTCAGTATAACGCACACTGGTAACACAGTTGGCTAATAATCCATGTTCTAGACAGGGATTTCCCTTCCTTTAGGGTTTGTTTTGGACCCAATGATAAATGGAGCTGTGATGCCTCCTACTGGCTTTGTTTGTGTCTCCTAGTTTTACCTGCTGTATCTCAGAAAAGTTGCCCTGAGATCTTTGAAATATTAGTGCTGATGTAATGACAGTAAAAACTGCCTCAGATAAGGTTTCTGACATGAAGACTAGGAGCTATTTAAATTTAAAAGGAACTGAAAGTGATGAAAGCAGCAAGTGACTTACAAGTACGTGTCCAACAGGAGACACATACGCATTTTATCTTACAATTCTGCTTACCAAATGGATAAGAATGTTTTTTGACAGGTTATTTCATTTGATGTTATAACAAACCAGAATATGCTTTTTAAATTGATATTACTCTACCACCCACAAAGATCCTTTGATTTAAATGTTGATCTGATTCAAAACTAACAAAGCACGATCACAAGAATAATTCATTTTTCTGGTGCTACCTCTTTTCCACAGACTGTAAATTATACCAAACATAATTTTAAATTGCTCTTGGGACAAGGAGCCTGATAAGTTCATTATGTTTGTAGCAAGAATTTATGTCTCAGTACTATTGCATATGTCTAGCCTCATGCAATCTAGAGAGGAGACGATAAATCAACATGTTCAAAATATTTCACAAAATATATCTCTTATTATTTAGGAAAAAAAAAACAGTGTTAGTTTGGTTGTTAAAATTACAGTTTTTAATAAAAGGATTGATTGAATAATTGCAACAGCACTGTTCATCTGCCACATACTGGATGTTGGTGGAGGTGCCCCTTCATCTACTGTGTTAGACTGGAGCATCCCCGAACATGTATCACACAATTTTTAAAATTTTTCTGAAAACTCCAGGCATGATCACTGATGTGGGATTACTAGGCATATTCTTGGACTGCACATTCTCAGCACAGCAATGACCCATCAGTCTGGCCTGTAATTTAAACACACTCTCTTCAACAGCTCGAAGTGTTCCTCTCTTTGCAAATTCTCTCCTCAAAGATAATTTTAATTCAGATAGACTTACTTAACACAGGTCAGCACATGATTGTTAAATTTAGCCTTGGACTATTTCTCCTCAAAGAAAACACAAGAAAACCATTGTCGGCAATACTAGATTTGCATTTAGATAACTGCACAGCATGAAACGGAAACTATATAGCCAACATATAGATGGGTTTAAGAGCTTTCAAATCACTGTAACCTTAAAAAGCAGAATTAATATGTAATAATTTTTTTCTGGTAATTCAAAGGCAGCACAATTGGTAGGACTGGATGGGAAGATTCAGGACACACAGCAAGCAGCTTTCACAGCTAACAGTTGCCATGCAGAAGGAAAGAACTTGCACTGGGAACTTGAACAAAAAAAGTAAGAGGGAACTAATAAGGGAAATCACAGCACAGATGTACAACAGATCACAACGCTCCTTGTCTGTGCTGAAAAGATGAAAGAAAAAACCTACTAATTCAAAATCTAGCATCTTGAACTCATTCAAACTTTGGTGGACACAAATAAACACAGTTTAACAAAAGTCACAAGTGATAGGCAGAACCTGAACAAGCTTCCAGCTCAGAAAGAAAAAGGACAAAGCTCAAACAAGTATAAAATGCCTATAGCTTTTGGTACTGAACTTTATCCAAAGTTCCTCTCAGGGTCTGGTTCCAACTTTTGTGAAGAGCTGTCTTTTACTATAGCTAAGATTTCTTCAGGAGCATGATAAATTACTTGACAGGTCAAAGACTCTAGGCAAGCAAAGGCTAACTACAGCTCATCTGTCCACAACTAAAAGGGTATTTTTCTTACGGAACACCCCTGCTTGCAGTTGCACAGATACTCTGCATTCACAGTCATTGTTCCCACCCATGTTGACTGTGGACAACATCAATAACAGATATGACCGTAGGTGGAAATGTCTTCACAGAATTGTTAAAAGCTAGGTCTTTTATTTAGGAAAATGAACAAAAATATTTTAAAATGTGTGTTTGTGAAACAATGTACGAAGAAGTTCTTGATCAGACTCATGAAGCATAATTCCTCTTTTTTCATCCATGATTTTGTCACTGTAACTACTTGTGTCATTCTCAGCCCTCCCCTTAACCTGTCAGCTCAAGTCAAGATAGGTATTCTGAACAGAAGTTACTGCAAATTAACTTTTTACAGCACCTGTTAAAATGGTTACTTGATTTTAACAGCAGATTCTGGGCACTCTGTCAACAAAAACAACTTATACACACAAATTAAACACAGCCCAGAAAATTACTCCAGTTTCTTCTAGTATGAGTTTAGTCTTACATAGAGCAAATGTTATATTGCAAATTGGTAAAATTTCTGGCTAGCTGATGTCTAGAATAGGTTATATTAATAAGTGTATTATATTACACCACGCATATTGTGTCAGTAACCATATAGAATGAGCATTGTCTTTTAGATGTTTTCTATGGTAGTATACTGAACTGTTTAGTGTAGTTCCTATACCACCAGTATAATTAAGATATTTAAGTTATTGATGCCATTTGTTTCTCATTTTTTGACAAAACCCACATAATTCCATATTTTATAAAACACTTACGGAAAAATATTACTGACATATTTAAGGACACATGGTTTTGGAAGCATTACTTTAATCCCCAGGAAGTTATTTAATAAAAATGGATTTTTCTACCCCAAATAGATATCTGAAAAGAGACTTTCTCATAAATATTGGATATAGAAATGTCCTTACAGTTACAACAGCCAAAGCTCCATCTTAAGTAGTAAAAAATTTAATAAAGTTCACCTTTGGTTAATAGTGTTTTTCTTCCTCTAATTTTTTTGCTAAATGCCATCTGTTAATAGCATAATCAAGTGTGCCCCTACCTTACGTCTATAAATATCCAAGTTCTTCCCTGTAGAAGAATTCCCACCAGAATTGCACCAGATGTGAGTTTGACACAATGCCCTTGAGATGCAAATTGTACAGTTTAAGGTAAAGTGAGTCTGATCTTCCCACAGACCTATCCACTCCCTTCACTCCAGCAAATGCCATTGAAGTCAATGGAACGTAAACGCACATACATCTTTAGAGGGTCAAACGTAATACTAGCCAAATATCACGATCAGCAACTGATGCTGAGAAAAGTGAAATCAGGCCAGTAGAGCTGGTTTGCTGGAAAAGTTAAATTGCCCGTTATCCAGGCACACCTGGTAAATATCAAAATACCAAAGGGCTAACGCACTACTGTGTTACACCAGGTTTATGTCAGGGAAACCCTATACGCCTAAGCAGGGTGCTTTATAGGCCCAACGGGCTAAGGGTCAAATTCCAACCCTCTGGAGCTCCTCCCTTCTTAAACTCAACTTTAAAAATATGTTTAGCAATTTATTTCCTATTTTAGTGTCCAGCCACCTTTGGAGTCATCCCAAACACCTAAAAGGAATTCAAATCTCATTTATTCAACAGGGACTTGTACCTTAATCATCTAATTTCTCATGCTCAGATGATCTTTAATAGGTGCTGGGAAACAGGAGTAGGAGAGAGAGACCAGCTCCTCTTTCCTGAAGGGCAGAGGAACCACTGACACACTCTTAAAGGCAAGGGTTTAGGCAGCTATCTTGGGAAGATTGGGTTTTTTTGCTTGTGAACCCTTTGTAAACAGAAATGTTTCATGGTTGCGGCACCCAGACATCAGAAAACGTGGGATTTAAAAGATAAATCTTTATTTCAGTTTTTTCCTACTGATGCCTGTGTGCCATCCTAAAGATGCTCTTCTTTTGGCCTCCCATTTGCTGCGTGCCCTGCTCCTGCAGTGTGCACTCCTTTGCACTTCACCTGCATTGTGTGACTGTTATCTAGCTATAGCTATGTTAGTGTTAAACACATTTTAAATCATAGAATCGTAGAATCATAGAAACTGCTGGGTTGCAGAGGACTTGTAAAGGTCATCTAGTCCAACCCCTCTGCAGTAAGCAGGGACATCTTCAACTAGATCAGGTTGCTCAGAGCCCTCACTGTAAACAGCTTCTTCCTAATGTCTAGTCTAAACCCACCCTGCTCTAGTTTAAAACCATTGCCCCTCCTCCTGTCACTACATGCCCTTGCAAACAGCCCCTCCCCAGCTTTCCTGTAGGCCCCCTTCAGCTACTGGAAGGCTGCTATAAGGTCTCCCCGGAGCCTTCTCTTCTCCAGGCTGAACAACCCCAACTCTCTCAGCCTGTCTTCACAGGACAGCTGCTCCTGCCCTCTGATCATCTTCATGTCCCTCTTCCACAAGGTTCCACTCCAACAGGTCCATGTCCTTCTTGTGCCGAGGGCTCCAGAGCTGGATGCAGCACTCCAGGCGTGGTCTCACCAGAGCAGAGTAGAGGGGCAGAATCCCCTCTCTGGATCTGCTGGCCATGCTGCTTGTGATGCAGCCCAGGATGCCATTGGCCTTCTGGGATGCAAGCACACGTTGCTGGCTCATGTCCAGCTTTTCATCCATGAGTCCCCCCAAGTCCTTTTCTGCAAGGCTGCTCTCTATCACATCATCTCCTAGCGTGTATTGATAATTAAGATTGTCCCAACCCAAGTGCAGGAGCTTGCACTTGGCCTTGTTGAACTTCATGAGGTTTGCTCGGGCCCCCCTCTCTAGCTCCTCCAAGTCCCTCTGGATGACATCCCGTCCCTCTGCCACATCGACTGCATCACTCAACTAAGTGTCGTCAGCAAACTTGCTGAGGGTGCACTTGATCACACTGTCTGTGTCATTGGTGAAGGTATTGAACAGCACCGGTCGCAGTACGGATCCCTGAGGGACACTACTTGCCACCCCTCTTCATTAGGACATAGAGTCATGGTCTGATATTGCTGAATTCCTGAATGCTTTACAGATATTTTCACTTTTCCCCAGAACTGTTACTCCTTTTCATATCTAGTGATTTTCTAGGATAGCTCAAACCTCTATATTTTCTCGGAAAGGAAAGAAGTCATCTTGTTTTATGGCATTAATTGCATAAAATATACAGTGTCTTGTAGCTTTTTTCCCTCTTCCTTCTTCATTTTGATGTCCAGATATTCCTTCTTCTCCCTTTGGGCAATTCCTATCACAAACAAAATTATTGTTCTGTAGTGATACAGCCACAGTCTGCCAATGTGTAGCAAAATGTCACTGACTGCAGTTGCTGTTATGTGGAGCCTTTCCCAAGGCTACAGATCTGGCAAGCCTAACTAATGTAAATCTTATTCACAGTCATTGCCCCACTGCAATTAACAGAGGCAACGTTTGCTGGTTGCTCACAATTTTATGTTTTATTGCCCTGTGAGCTGCATTTTCAGGCTTTCCTCAAGTATGTTCCTCCAAAGTGTGTATGCCCCTTTAGGGACCATTTCCCTGACACGTACCCTTACCCCAGATATTCTGTAGTCCCATAATGAAAGAGAACATGGAAAGAGATTTAGCACTGAGTTTGCCTAGCTAACATACAGAAGTAATTTGGCAGCTGGGGCTCCATGGGGAAGGATGTAGGCAGGAAAAAACACTGGTTCATAATGAATATTTTTGAAATCCTCACAAGCCTAGGTACTTACTGACAAGCCCAGCAACCAATGTATCTTGTTATGAAAATGTTTTCTTCCCCACTTCTCCCCCCCAGCGAGTACTTGTTTTTAAGCATCCGTCAGTAATTTTGCAAATAATCAATGTCAGTTAGTCTTATCAGGTCACAACAGAATAAGTTATATTTTGCAATATAAATTATTATTTAAATGTTATTAAGTAGCATTAGCTCTATGGTAACAAGCAATGGCACATTCTGTACAAACAGATAAGCCTGCTCTTCCTACGCCTGTATCTGGGGTGCTGGGCTGAATTTGTTCTCAGAGGGAGAAGGATATGATTACTGAGATAAAACAAAATCACACATTACAGTCATTATGGGGAAGAGGGAGGGAGAATATTAAATGTATTTAAACTGCAGGAGGTTAAAACAGTGTGTGCCAAAAATCTCCGAACATGTCAGGATTAATAACAGCTGGAAGCATGAGCAGAGCTGAGTCTCCATTCCTAATGCACAGTTCAGCATTTAAGGTGCCAGGATGCTGAGGTTATCTCTGATTTATCAAGCTTTTTCTCTCTTTCCCAACCCCCCTCCCACATAATGGGTATCACTGATGATAAAGAAGGTACACAAATGCTAAACAATAAATTCATTTCTTACCTCTGGTGTACCTAAGGAACAATGTTTCAATACACTGGATTGTGCCTTCGCACTCTTATGGAGTAACTAAAGGGTAGTAATTAAGAAGAAATAAATTAAAAAAAAAATACCCCAGTCCAGGGTCACACTCTTAATGAAATAATGTAAGAGATCAAGAAACCCAGAAAAAGCACATGGCTTTCTAATAAAAACATAATGCTTTTGAACAAAACCTCCTGCAATAAGATCAGAAAGGAAATCCTTTAGATCCATGAGGTGTAAAATCTGAGGGAAGTGGCATGTGAGCGACACTGACTGATTGCCTTTCAAGCTTCATTTGAAGTCAGGACCTTCAACACTAAAAGGTATGCGTATCCTACTCCAAATAGTCAGATTCTGCTAATCAGCATGATGGTATGTTTTCATCTTTTGACAGCCAGTAGGGCCACTTCTTTGATGGTGTTTATATACCTCTTATATGGGTAAGGCAGCCAATTCTAAGCATTTAAAAGCCCCCAGTGCTATGTTAATGAACAAAGTTTTACGATATATGCTTGCTTGGGTTATGAATTCTAAAAGCATGAACTAAAAGAAATACCATCCAGAGCTGGTATGCATTAATATCTTTTAATGGATGTATGCTAGAAGAGGATGAAACCTTTAATTTTCTGGCAGGCTTCTTAGATCTTCCTTGTATCTATTGCACTATCAGTGCAAGTTAGGGCAACAGCTACTTGCACTATCAGTGTCCAGAGGTAGGAACAAAAGCTATCAGTTTCTGATAACACAATATAAGTGTCTCTAATTAATGGTATTTTCTACATAAAAATCCCAATTATTTCAATGTTGTATTTATTTGACAAAAGAAAGACTGAGTTACAGCTTGACAAAATATCTTGCCCTGAGATTAGGGGGAAGGTCTACAGCAGATGCAGGAAAGCACCCTAAGGTCTGACCCAGTCCATGGTCCCTGTAGCTGACAGCATGCTGGACTCAACCTTAACCAGATTCTAAGCCTACAATTTAGTAACGAGAATAAAACCAGACAAATCTCCAAATTCTACCCTACCACATGAATAAATGCCATAAAAATAGCAAAGATGGCAAATGCAATAGTGGGTTTTGTAAGCGAAATGCTGTGTTTTCTTTTACGAGGAATGACACAGAGTTAATTTGCTAATTGTTCATGGGCCAAGCAGTCATCAGCCTTTAATTTGTATGACGTAATTATGTAAAACTTTCTATCTTTTCTGCAGCCAATCAGTCATGTTAGACGTGATGGAAGCTATATATGGTTACCCTTGTGAGAATAAATCCTGTAAATTATTCTGGAATAAAACAGTAAAAGAATGATGAGTTTTCTCCCACAAGACAAGCCAGATACTTAAGGGTTTCTCTCTAAAGCCAAATCATATTTTGTAATGAAGCACAACTCAAAGCCAGAGCCAGCACAAAATCAGTCACAAAACTGGGACTGAAAGTGTGACTAATTAACAGCTGGATGGAGGGCAGCTCATCATATGAGTTTGCCATCAGGATGCCACCATCTCAGAGCAAACTGGGTGGCCAGAGGAGACCGGGTCTCAGACTTACAGGGCGCTACTGGAGGTGCTTGTCAGTTCAGAACGAAGCCAGGGCACTGCAATATTTGTTTTAAGGGTTGGCTGTCACTTCAACACCATAGGGGAGGGTTTTTTAGTCGTCGGGTGGGCCTGGGCTGCTCTGAGCAGGAATGTTTGACAGGGAGCTGCTGCAGACCAGGGACTGCGGTTTGTGAACTAAACGTGCTCTGGGGGCTGGGGGTGGGGAGCCTGGAGGAGCTGCTGACTGGTGAAAAGTTTAGACTGGTCTCAGTCTTTGACACATCAGGGTTCCTGACACAGGTGGGATGTGCCGGGGACGAGGCAACAGTACTCTAAACCCAGCACACGATGAGCACAGCAGTGCCTACAGAGGATCCGTTCCTGTCTCACACAGGACACTTGGAGGCTGGGTTCATTACAGCCTCTAATGAAACTTTTCATATGGATCAGGGGATGTGGATGCTCAGGACACTGTGAGAAATGTAATGTCGCTTTAGTGTAACCTCCTACAAAGGGTCTTCTGTTTCCCCTTATGTGATCTGAGCTTTCCCAGATTTACTTTTTTACAACCTAAAAGAAGTTAGCTGTGCTACTTTAGAGAGTGGGTTGGGAGGTTGGCATTTCCTCAGTCAGTCCTATCCCACATTGTCCTGATGTGACATAAAAGAGAAAAGGTCAAGAAAAAAATCCGATTATAGAACTGCAGGCTACGCTCAGGAGGGGAAAGAGGGAAAAGAGGAAAGACACAATAGCATTTGCTGTCACTGTATCATTTCTAGCCAGGTCAAGGCAAAAAATCTTGCTTCCTACCTTGATAAACCATTAGTAATAGGTCAGGAGTCAGCTGCTTCCCTTATCGGCACCAGGAGCTTAAATGTCAATGATTAAATGTTTCCATGGAGATCCCCTGAGCTTCACTAATGTGGGCACATTATTTACACCCACTCTCTGCCAGAGAAATGGTAATGACAGCACGTTTTGTTGTGCCCCAGCGTATCTGAAGCCAGTGGTGCAGCTGGACTCTGAAACGGCATCTCGGAGCCCAGAGCCAGAACTTGGGGATGTGAGAGACACCTGTTCCTCCAATTTTCAGGAACGGCTCTTGCTGGAAAGAAGCAGGCAGCATTGTTAACATTACATTCTGGACGGATGACTCCGGTGCAGAGGGACTGTCGCAGCTGCTCAGTATTAACAAATGAATTCTTGCAGGAGGCTGCAGTAGGTAGTACATCAACTGTGTGACCTACATAGACTGCGCACAGTTTAGTTGTTAATTTATTTCGTCTGAGGAAAGAGCAGAGAAATTCACCATCAGAGGAGTAGGAGAATATCTTGTTTGTTCCAAATTGGTTCAGCCCGGTTCAAACCGATTATCTCACAGGGGAGTCACTCCAGAGCGACTTCCTCCATTAGTATTAATCATTGAAGTGTGAAAATTATTGGTGCTATTTTGATGAATACTTCATTTGCCATTTAAATAAACACATTTGCACTCCTTTCCACAAGCATGGAAACCACCAAGTTATAATGATACAATTGTAAGTGAATTTTGACATCATGTACACAACATTTGTATAGCATGTCCCCGAATATTTATTTTTCATCTATGCTGATGTGGAACAGAGACATTTTTAGGCAAAACAGAAAGAAGTGCCATGGGATTTGTTACAGCACCTTCTGCAGCCTGAGCAACTGCATACAGATGGCTGCCAAAATATCTTGTTAGGTAATCTAATTTGATGTATGATAACCTGATAGAATACACAACTGTATATTTTAAAGCAGTACAGACATGTTTACTGATAACCAATAATAAACTAGACACTTTTTCCATTGAAGAAAGCTTCATTGTGAAATCACCCTAAGACACTGACTGCTGTGCAGATAAGGTACATTCTTCCACAGGCTGTCTTTTTTTCCTCCTAAGATGCAAAAACCACTGGAAGATACAATTAGCAAATGTATGTGACAGAAATGTCTGAAGTTTATATCAAGTCAGATGAGACTACCACGAGCAACTTAGATTCCCATCTCCTCCACTAGCACTGGCTTTCACATAAAGTGGCTCAGCTCTAGAGCCACCCAGCCTTCTCCCAGTCCCTGGACTTGTTGGCTTATACCATGGAAAATATTCCTGGCTTTCCTGTGGATGCAATGGGGACTAGATAAAAAGCTCTTCCCTTTCTTCCTAGATACCATCCCCAAGCTTAGAGGAAGCACGTGTTTGGTTTTGGGGGAGAGAATGGGTATTTCTAGCTTGTTGTAGGCAGGGCTGTAGAACGGAGCAGGACCTGCTGGAGCACTGGAAGCTGTCAGATGTATGTGTTCAAGGCCAGGCTGGATGGGGCTTTGAGCAGCCTGGTCTAGTGGGAGGTGTCCCTGCCCATGGCAGGGGGGGGTTGGAACTAGGTGATCTTTAAGATCCCTTCACAGAATCACAGAATCACAGAATCATAGGGTTGGAAGGGACCTCTGGAGATCATCTAGTCCAACCCTCTGGCCAGAGCAGGGCCACCTTAGAGCAGGTTGCACATTAACCCATCCAGGCGGGTTTTGAGTGTCTCCAGAGACGGAGACTCCACCACCTCCCTGGGCAGCCTGTTCCAGGGCTCTGCCACCCTCAAGGTAAAGAAGTTCCTTCTCATGTTTAGGTGGAACTTCCTATACTCAAGTTTATGCCCATTGCCTCTTGTCCTGTCACTGGGCACCACTGAAAAGAGCCTGGCCCCATCCTCCTGACACCCACCCTTCAAGTATTTATAAGTGTTGATTTGGTCCCCCCTCAGACGCCTCTTTTCCAGGCTAAAGAGACACAATTCCCTCAGCCTTTCTTCATAAGAGAGGTGTTCCAGTCCCCTCATCATCTTTGTAGCCCTTTGCTGCACCCTCTCCAGCAGTTCCCTGTCCTTCTTGAGCTGGGGAGCCCAGAACTGGACACAGGACTCCAGGTGGGGCCTCACCAAGGCAGAGTAGAGGGGGAGGATGACCTCCCTC
>VXBO01011791.1:20383-43576 GCA_013400135.1 Rhinoptilus africanus | reverse complement strand
GATCAGATTAGTCAGGCATGATTTCCCCTTGGTGAATCCATGTGAGTACTTCTGATGGCCTTCTTTTCCTCCATATGCCTTGAGATGACGCCCAGAAAGAGCTGTTCCATCATCTTTCCGGGGTTGGAGGTGAGGCTGACCGGCCTGTAGTTCCCTGGGTCCTCCTTCTTGCCCTTTTTGAAGACTGGAGTGACATTGGCTTTCCTCCAGTCTTCAGGCACCTCGCCTGTTCTCCAGGACCTTTCAAAGATGGTGGAGAGCGGCCCAGCAATGACATCTGCCAGCTCCTTCAGCACCCTTGGGTGTATCCCATCAGGGCCCATGGACTTGTGAATGTCTAATTGAACTAACTGATCCCTCACTTGATCCTCCTCCATCCAGGGGAAGTCTTTCTCTTTCCCTGTTACTTTCCCCAAGGCCTGGGGCTCTTGAGGTCTGGGTTGAGCAGTAAAATCCCTTCCAATCCAAACCATTCTATGATTCTATGTGTATGTCCTGAGTGCTGGATGCTCAGCAAGGCTCCACTGTGCTGAGAGTTTTCTTTTGATTAAGAGAAGACGCTGAATCTAGACCTGGCTCTTCACTGAACATCTGGGTTGCAGCCATGCTTTTGCAATATTATTCCTGGAAATACAACTCTGCATGATGGCATTTCTGGGAAGCTAGCACAGCACTACTAACTCTCATTTAGTGTACAGCTTAAATTAAATCCTTCCTGGAAATGTGGCTGATCCCTAGGAAGATGCAAACGTCTTCCTTGTATCGAAGCTTTTAAAGCTATTTGTTTATCATTTTGGAAAAGAGAAACACATTGAGGACAGTCATTTGGACTTAGTAAGGACTGTATGGTCAAATTCATTAAAACCCACACTTGGATTGATTGTTGCTGATCTTGCTTCAAACATGCTATGCTTTGAAAAAATGCAAGGCAGAAAAAAATTAATGAGGTTCACAGTGAACGTAAGAAGAGAATTCTTCTGTTACCAGTGATGCTAATGAACTTACCAACTAAGTGGATTTTTGGTGCGGACGCACTTTTCAATGTTGAATTTGAAAAAGGTCTGGCTTATTAAACATTGGGAAAAAAAAGTAACAATGGGACTCTCTTGAGTATTTTAAACAGGAAGCTGAGCTGGTTATTTCTTGGTCACTAGTCTTGTTCTGGTTCAGGCTAGGAAAAAAAGGAAGTCACTCCAGTTTCATGGCTGTAGAAGGAGGTAGCTCTCTCAGCCTAGAAGTTAGTGGGCAATTGTTCACAAGTATAAAATAGATATTGGTAGTTCTTATCAATTACCATATAAAGCCAAAGTCTCAGCAGGGAGGTGGCTGGCTGAATGAGTGAGAATACAGTGCATGTATGAGACGCAAGCTTAGGTCATAGAAATCTTGTTCGGTACATTTGGGAAATGTATAGTGTTGTTTCCTAAGTTGCTCTTCTTCAAAGGTCCTTGGCCCTTTTCACCTCAGTTGAATCTGATCCAGCTGACCAGGCAGTTCACATGCACTTTGTAGTGGGATCTGCAGAAACCCAGAGGCAGAGCAAGGAAACACTTAAACTAACTGCAATCAACTCACTTTTGATGTATCCTGGCTGGAGGTCAGCCATGCCATATAAGCAGAAACCACACACAGGCTCCATTCAGAATTAGTTTAGGTCCAGCTGGGTAATTAGCTTATGGCTGATAAGCAGTGCTGCTTGATGTAGTCTGATGTACCTGACAGATGTACCACATCTCCAGAATCAGGAGTACTGGATGTGAGGAAGTGTGTAAAGGGCATCTCTGTCCACAGGTCCCCTGCTTGTCTCCCCTATCCCTGCACTCACGCATGCACCTCTATGTTTTAGTCATGACCACCAGCGGTGTGAAGGACACATCCTATCTAACCCGTATAAAAATTAAAGACAAAATTAAGTACAACAGGAAACAGAAAGAAAGAGATGTGGCTAAGAAAGCTGAGGTTTAGGGCCAAAATTCCAAGGTTCTGACCACATCTGTGGGTGTAAGGTCCCTGGCCAGGACACTGCCTGTGGCTTTGCACAGAGCACAGGAGGCAATGCTGCTTCATCCTCCCCAAAGCCCAATAGCTAACACTGTCACAGGGAGACTTTTTGAAGTCTCATTTGCCCGGAGAACCTCAGCCCACTTCACTCATTCCTCAGATGAATAGTTTAACTACTAAGCAGCAAGATTTCCTGGAGCTGATATGTCGTTTGTCACTAAGGCCCAGGATTGAAACCATTATTTTGACTTCCTCCTCACTTTAAAATGATAAATGTATATAACAAGGAGTTAGGGAAGCATTTCTGATACTCATTTTAAATCTAGACATCCAAATGAGAAAAAGACTGCTGTATATGCCTTGCAAAAGAACACTCTGTTCCTTTTTTAAGAACATAGAAGAACACGATATAGAAGTCTGTATTTTTTGCTTCTACAAAGAAAAAGTAAAACACAAAGAAAATATCTTGAATATCTGTGACTCAGGCTTTAACAGCTTTTTTCATTTATTCATGTTTTTTTACACTGCTGCTCGCTTTTTCTCTAAGTACCACGTACCCTTTTAGAGACCCATAGGAGTTGCTCCAAATCTTCAGTGTAATATTTTATATCATATTTCGCTTTATACTGTACTTCTGTCAATATGGCAGGTTTTACTGTTGTGCTATGTTGCATCCTGAGCTATGAAGCACAGCCTGCTTGCTTTAGATCTCTAACGTGGAAAGAAGGATTGTAACTATTGATCCTTGTCAAGAGATACATGAAAATCTAACACTTCAAATAAATCCACAACTTTTACAAAGTGAATTTGAACAAGTCTTGAGAAAGAGAAAATCATTAGTGTATCTAGTTCAATAATCTGACTGCAGCACTGGCTAGTATCTGATAGGGAAAATAACAATTCTTTCCCACTATCTTCTCTTAACTGTATCCTTCTGTGCTCTCACAGGAGGCAGCAGATTTTATCTGGGCCAGGGAAGGGAATAGGATGATGGTATGTTTAAAAAGTTATGGGACTTAACACAGTGCAAACATTATTACAAACACATGCACACACAGAGAAAATCTTTTAAACTCTTTGCTACAGCTACTTAATGCACTAATGAATTTTCAGTCTGTGGGAACCCAGGAAAAAAAAAATATTAACTCTGTGATTTAAAGCAAGTATTCCCTTTTATCTGAATCACTGTTGGCACTTCACTGCTGCATTAAAATAAAATCTGTCCTGGCTTCTTGCCGGATAAACGCAAAATAAGGCAACGATGAGTAGCACTACCTTTTGGCTGCAGTGTGCTTTTCTGAATAGCTGGAATAACATACAAGACCATTAATAAATATGCAACTTCTGTTCTTCAGACTTCCCCAATTCAAGATCTTCCCTAGTCAATCTTTCACATTTACAGAAGAGGGAACTAGGCAGGTAATGCACCTGGGACTTCCAGCCAGTAGAATAAATATCTTGTCCGTGCTGCTCTTTTCCTCATGCCCGTGTGTTATTTCTGCTTGTTCTTACACCACGCACAATGCTGTACTTTGTAGCAATCTGTGTAGGACACCTGCGCTGACTTTCAGAATATAGTGAGGTAGGACAGATCGCCAGGGCTTCTCTGTGTCTTCTGAATTGCTCAGGACTACAAGAGAGACAGTAAGAGGCTGAAGCAGCCAGTCTGTAATGCCCTGTAGAAAGAAATTAATGTGTCATAACAAGCTCCCTTGGTTTATTACTAATGCTACTGAATATTAGGAGGTAAAGTGGAAATTTGTTTGAATTCTGGGGAAAATGCATAGTCCCTGTCCTTGGTTTGTTTTCTTTGGAGTGTGTCCCTACAGAGGTGTGCAGATAGGCCCAAGTTCCTGGCTAGAAGTGTCACAGTCATGTCAGTGAACAAACTAAATTGAACAAACTAAAATTGAATGGAGCTTTTATCTCGCAGAACATGCCTGGTCCTGTCTGCATATGGTATCTCTGTACATGCGCCCTTTGCTGACCTTGAATTTATTATAGATCAGTAGGACCAGGGTCACCAAAGTGTTCTGTAGAAACACTTGTGCTCTTCTCGGGAAGTTACTAAGTGTTGTTTATGACTATGATGAACAGAATTTGACTCTGATACTTGCTGTCAGGAGAAGAGCTTTCACAGCAACCTGTCAATCCTGCAATGCTTCTGGTGAGCCTGATGAGAAAGGGGGGGTGTTTATGGGAGGAAATTCCCACTCCCTCTTTCCCCTAATCTGCCATTATCTTGTCTGATGGTAGATATCACAAAGGCCACATCATCTCCTAAAGTTGACTTTGAAATGTTTTCTAAAAGTAAAGCAAAATAGATGTAGCTTGCAGCAGGACAACTTTAGTACAAATAATATCATCATGAATTTCATAAAGTGCTAATGTATGTAATAACCTAGATTATGCCCAGAAGTTTTACTGCTGAACTTGCAGAAAACTTCCTTTTCTCTCTCTCTCTTTTTAAAATAGCAATTAAGTCATGACTAGGCTTTAAATTAAATTTTCTTTTTCGCAAGGTTCGTCTGCTATGCGCAAGGGATAGTTATTCAGGCATAATTCTCAGTCTGTCATTCTGGAGGGATTAAAGACCTCTTGGTTTGCATGGGTTCTTTGGGTGATACCATGCTGCAGAGTCTCCGCTGGCTGCTGGGGATGGTCTAGAGATACTGCTCATCCTGCACCTCAGTCTTAGAAAAATATGTATTCCCCTGTCTGTATTTCTGTCTTCTATTAGGGATAGAATAATAAATTCTCATTTTTATAAGATATATATTCATCTTCTGCCATGATATATGAATGACTAAGTAGCCATTATTAGTTTAATGCACTGCTTCATTCCAAATAGATTTTTTTTCCTAAAAGAATAACCTTCAGTTTTGGCAGATTTTACATACACTGACAGTAGGCTTTGGCTTTCAAACATCCCTTTTTTTTTATGCCTAACTGCAAGGTAAATTCTGCAACACTAAGGCGGGAACACATTTTGACATTGCACATTATACAGAAGTGCTGTTAAGGCCATCACCGAGAGTCCTATTTCATCAGAGAACGGCTTACCATATATATTCTTTGATTCTTTAAATATCCTTCCCCCCTAGTAGTTTGATATCATTGTATGTGGACATTAGACTGGCTATCATTTGCTATGATCCTGGGCAATTTGCACAGACTTACTGCATTTAAAACTTGCAAATAAAAAATATGCAGTTTGGCACTGTACGCCTAAAATGTTTTGTTGATGGGTCTAAAATGGTCACCGTAGTTGTGTCTGGGAGCTTGCCTGCTTCCCAGAAATCTAAATAGCTGTCTATACTAAAAAGATTGTTTCCACTGTATAAAATGATTATTTGTCATCTCTTTGGATTCACGTGCTTAAGTTTGTTAGAGTTATTTCAGTGGGAATGCATTTGACAGCAAATTTCTACTGAAATTATAGGAATTTATAAACTGTTTTGATTTCATCAAATTTTTCCCAGGGGAAAGAAACTGAGAAGAAACATACACTGTCAGAATGGAGGATATGCATATATGCAAAGAAAGATAGTTAAAGTTATTCTGTTTCAATTTTGTATTTGGAATTATCCCATTACAGTCTTAAATTCAAACTAAATTAGGTAGTCCCACTACAATGTGAAATAAAATTTTTGAAAGGAGAATTCTTCCTACAAGAATTCATCAGTTTTGAATTTGTGATTGTTTTTAAAGGAGCTCAGATCTGAAATGGAGAATCCAACGTGAACCCCAAATGTCTGTTCTCCACACCTCTCTAGTCATAGTGAGATACTGTAAATGCCACTAGTTCTCTGGACAGAGGTTTCCATTCCAGAGGGGATGCTAATTATTCTTGTGGTGGTTTCTGTTCTCAGTGTTCTGATATTATGAATGGACTCTTTTATATGCACTTCTGCCAGATCTCAGAAATTAAGCGAAGCTGCTCCCTTGATGTTCAGCTCCTCCTAGAGAACAGCAAGCATGAGAATGTGTAAGTTTATACCTTAAGTAGCTCTTGCTTTTTTTTTTTTTAAGTCCTTATTTTGTAACTCGTACTTGGATACTGGTGGGTTTTTTCATGTATTTCTCTGTTCTGGTAGGTTTGAGGATCTCCCTATTTAAAAGCTCTGTTCTCATACTTTAAGGCTCCTTCCTGCAGGAAAGTGGTGATCTCGCACACAGCACTCTTCTTTAATTAGCATGTTCTAAAGATGTTTGAGAGTATCCTTTAAAAACGTCTTTTGATATTTTGTTCTTGTCTNCTTCCTCCAAAATGGTTTCTTATCCTTGAATGGGTGTATGAACTTCAATTGCCTGATGCTCTTTTTCACTTTGTATCCATTTCTGTTCAGATGGCCAAAGGGACCTTGAAGTAAAAGCTACCAGCTGTTCATTTCATTATAAGAAAGCCCCCAGCACTGACTCATTGGCATCCCACTGCAAATTTGCCTATTTATCCGCATCATGGCGTAGGACAGGGGAGTTGGTGACCAGCAGCTAGACTCACAGAGTCAGGCTCAAAAATGAGCTAACCACAGCTCTTGCTTATTTGTGGGCTACATGCCTCAAAGCATTTGCATGCATCTGAGAAGAAGTATTATTGCTTAATTTAGTTCATATTTTTAGGCACAGGTATCTGTTGTATTGTGTTCGCTGGGTTTTTTTTACCAATCCAAAAAAGTCTCCTGAATATGATACTGCAGTGAAACACAATTCCAGCTTATTTTTGTTTTATTTTAGATTTACTTTCCTGATTCCTTCTATAAGATTGAGGAGGTTGAAGTCCTTATCTGCAATGGTTTTGTCTTGTCTGTAGACGATTATTTCCTAAAGCCAGCTGGACAGTCACTGAGTTGTAATATTGATACCAGTTTATTTTGGTAGTGTTTCTGTTAGTTTTCTCTCACAATGTTCTGGGCTTTCCCCCCCCCCCCTCTATTTGCTTTTTAATGTTAACATGGAGTAAGGCAGTTGGATTTCTCACACAATGTAACTTGTCAAAACCAGTCTTTTTGCACTGAAGTGCTGAAGTGTGTTCTTCCTGCTGATTCTCAGCATTTGGTAGTAAGACTTAATTACTATTTTGTTCAGACAATTTGGATCTATGCCTCTGAATAATGACAGTGCTGTTTACCCAACTTCTGGTTCCTCTGACTTCAGCAATGTCTTTTGCTCTCTTTAATTCCGTTCTTTCCTTTTCCTTATGAATTTATACAAACATTATTAAGAACCAAGCCCCTGAAGCACCAAGAGGAGGCTTCTGCAACCAGACCATTAGCTGATGGAGCTTCCAGTCTGCACCCCACAAGCCACCACCTCTGAGGCACAGACTGAAGCACTCAACTGGCTCAACATGCTGTCATAAGACATGCTGTCATAATTTGGCTTTTTAAAAATATTAATTTAACTCTTGTACCTATTCATAGAAATTTTATTGTCCCACGCTCAGTGTCACTAAATTCAAATATTCCCTGACAGTTTTGCTGAAGGCTGTGGCACTTCTGAAGTTTAAGCCTAGCTAGTTTTGCTTGGTAGTCTACTTGTAATTCATATTCTCCTAATTGTGTTTTGTCTGTGTAATTTAAATTTGTCTGGGTTTTAGTTTTGTTTTTTCCTTTTCCACAATGCTGTGGCAGTCTCTGTAGACTGGTGCATTCACTGATGTCCCGCTGTCTGTTTTGGCATGCCATTTCCTATTTGTGTGCTGCTTTGTCTTTGCATCTGGTGCTTCTCTGAGCTTTCCAAGTCTTTTCACTTTCTGCCATTTTGTGCTGCATTAATATCTTCCATGCAGAGTCTCATTCTCTCGGTTCCTGTTTTTTTCCTTGATATATTGCAATATGATTGTTTTGATTTGTCTTTAAGTTTTGGCATAAAAATAACTGTTGTCACAGTTATGGTTAGTAACTCAGGATGCTTCATTTCAAGGCTAGATTTACCAGAAGTGATACAGAAGATACAGATACATTTCTACCACTACTGGTTGGGCACTGACATAGAGCTATATCTAATCTTGTTCTTTCATCAGGATTTTACCACAATATCCCCACATCTGGGTTTCCAATACTGTTTTCTGCTTCTTTGCAGTATGCATTGGGTATATTAACTTCTTTGCTTGCGTTTTTTTGTGCTCTTTATCTGCTGTAATTCATATTCTGGACTGAACTTGGCATATTCTTTAGCTTTCTGCTTGTCCAAAGAATTTAGTTATTAGCATGAAAGCTAAAAATATTCTCAGTTGTGCTCCTGAACCTCTGATCCCTGTTGCTAGTCACAAATTACTGCATTTTTTAAAGAATTGTTTGTTACATGGGTCAGCTACCTTTTGCAATGTAGCAGTATCCCGACTGGTGATAAGTATCCCAACTTATTCAATGGTGGTTGTTGAAAAGGTACCTTTTTATTATCTCCTTTGGGCAACAAAATTCTTCTGGAGTAGTTCTTGCACTGCACCTGGCTTGTCCTGTTTGGATGCTGACATATCTAGCTGATAAGGTCAATCGCATCCTGGGATGCACCAAAAGAAGCATGGCCAGCAGATCCAGAGAGGTGGTTCTCCCTCTTTGCTCTCTTGAGCCCCCACCTGGAGCACTGTGTCCAGCTCTGGAGCCCTCAGTGCAAGAAGGACATGGACCTGTTGGAGGACGTCCAGAGAAGGACCACAAAGATGATCAAAGGGCAGGAGCAGCTCTCCTATGAAGACAGGCCGAGAGAATTGGGATTGTTCAGCCTGGAGAAGAGAAGGCTGCAAGGAGACCGTATAGCGGTCTTCAAGTACCTGAAGGGGGCCTACAGGAACAGTGGGGAGGGGCTGTTTGCAAGGGCATGTAGTGACAGGACAAGGGGCAATGGTTTTAAACTAGAGCAGGGTAGGTTTAGATTGGACGTTAGGAAGAAGTTCTTTACAGTGAGGGTGGTGAGACACTGGAACAGGTTGCCCAGAGAGGTGGTAGATGCCCCATCCCTGGAGACATTCAAGGCCAGGCTTGATGAGGCTCTGAGCAACCTGATCTAGTGGAAGATGTCCCTGCTTCCTGCAGGGGGGCTGGACTAGATGACCCTTAAAGGTCCCTTCCAACCCAACGCATTCTATGATTCTATGATAATAGAATATGTGGCAACCTCTATTCATAATATGAATATTGCATTGTTATGTTTGTTTTCTTTTTCCTTTTATCTAAACCTATTCTTGCTAATTAGTTTTATCATTTTTAATTAATGAATGTTTATTTGCAGTGAGCATTGCTTCTTCTTTTTGTCTGGAATAATATTACTGTGCCTTCAGGAACTGACTCACTTTGGCCATCGCATTCAAGGCAAAACATCAAAGTAGGGAGAACCAAGACATCACAGTACCCAGGCTTTTCTTATTCCTCCGTAGACACTATCTTCTCTCCTCAAGCATCTAAATAAATCCCTAAGTTAATATTTCTCTCCTCTCCCTGTGTCATTTTTGCTCTTTAGCTAATTATTTTGGAAGACTTCCGTTCGGTGTCAGCAGGAGTTGCACTAGATGACAGCTCTCAATTATCACTCCTGTAGGCACAAGCCAAACCATAGAGGGAAAAAGAAAAAAAGGGGGAAAGGGAAGAAAAGGACAGGAAAGAAATGAAGGTCTGATCCCTCCCACTTCACAGAACAGATGGGATCAGAGCTACATAATCATCAGGTATATGTGTGGGATTTTGTTTTTCTAAAAATACAAAATTCTGTGTTTCAGGAGATCCCTGTGCAGGGGCTGGGAATCTATGCCATATTTAAAGAAAAATAGCATGGAAAATAGTGAATGTGAAATATGTTTTAGAAAGAATGAAAAATTATTTCCTGTGCAATTACAAATATGAGTTAGGAGCAAAATCATCTGCTGGTTATATTTGTGACTCCCAATGGTACGAGTCCACAAAAAGCTTCTCAGTAAGGAATAACCTCATATTTTAAGGGTAAAGGCCAGGAAAAAGAAACAATTAGAGGCACTTGTCTGAGCTTCTTTAAATTAACATTTAACACTGTCTGTAATTATTATTTACTTGTAATGAGTCAGTAAGCCATTAAAACTAAGCAGGAGGCTTATTTCTGCTATGCACACTCATGAAATGATGTGCAATGTAATTGCTTCTGTTTTTACAGTTATACAAGCATGAAATCAATGATCAATGATTTTTTATCCTCTCAATACAGCTTTATTTTCAAAATCACTCTTTTGGCCCAGTCTTCCTATTAATTTTCTAACACGACTAATGATTCCTTAAAAATAAAAGATCATTAGTTGCACATCAATATAAATGTAGAAATGTGACTACATTCTGCCAGAGATAAGCATGAATCTTCCATTCAAACAGTTTCTGAAGTTTCCTTTAGTTCATGCCTTTTAACTTTACTCACCCTGAAAAGTTGAATTATGCAAAATTTCAAGCAGCTTTGGGGAAGCATGAATAAAGTCCAAAAAATACATTGCAGTTTGGGAGTTCATGGTGAAAAGTCATGTGGCTTAGTGAAGTCTCTGATTTAGGTCTGGATGCCCCAAATTATTGAGGTCTATGACTGTCAGAATATACAAAATTCTGCAGCTTCTGCCTCTACTCTTATTTATAGAGGACCAACAATTTCAACTGGACAGTCACTTTTTTATTTCTTTGAAGCATATCTGCCAACTGTGGTTATAAACTTTACAGTCAGCTGTGATATTTATGGTGAACTCATTTTGCCACCTGCTTAGTGTTTAATTTAAAATCCTTCATAACATTTTAAGATAACCCAGTGAGGAGGTAGGATCATGAAAACTGCATTTTACATTTGGCTTGCAGCTTGTCTGAGGTGCAGTGAGTCCTCAAATTACATGGATTAGACAGACTCTCTAAATCTTTTTGCAAGGTAATAAATAGCTTGGATTTAGACAACGTATTGTTGGTCTGTTAGATAACCCATGGGATGTATGGTTTCCAATATTACTTAATTTAGGGCATACCGAAATTCATAGTGCCTCCTGTCCAGCTTGCACAGTTGGGTTGTCATTCTATAGAGCCCGACTGTGAAGACGAGAAGTAGCAAAGGCAGGTGCCCAGAAGTAATCTAAATTTAGCTGTATTAAGTCTTGAGTCATTGTCTTGCAAATAGCCTTTTAGTGATGATGAGTTTAGAGAGGCTCATGGAAGATCTGCTTCAGATCCTACAGTCAAAAGTCTGTTTGCCTCGAACATTTAATAAATTAAAGCCCTGTAGTAAAGGACTGAAAACCAGACAACGTGCCTTGAGAGGGAAAACTGACAGCTCGGTGCCTAAGGTCCCTGAAATAGCATTTTTAGAGAGAAAAATTCTAAAAGGCAAACTCCCAAGCTGTCTCTTAGAAACTGTGGAATGACTAAATTAATGAAGAAGAGAAATGCCTCTAAAGATATCAGCCTAAAAGTTAGAATAATAACAGTGGAAAAGAAGGGCTGAGAAATGTGACCTAGGAAAACCAAATCCCTCTCCTATGGGTATAATTTGTAATACACTTAAGCCACAGCAGGAGTGGAATAACCAAACCAGCCATTTATTTAAATGCGTGGAGAAACTTCTCTATCGCCTGCTTGCATCTTATTCCCAGCTGTAGACAATACTTGAAGTAATGGGAGTCCTAACCCAAAAGGCCAAAGTGAGTGCCTAATGCATCACTGTTTAGATACCAAACTTTACATATGTGACAGATTGCTTTATTCTTCTCTTGCTATGGTTATTATTGACTAAACCCATTCCTGTCATAAAAACCCCTTGTGCTTGATTACCCTGGCACACTCAGAGCTGCTTTTAAATTACAGACTCCATCCCTCAAGCTGTCCCTATTTTTCCTACTTTCATGTCCCATTGGAAATCAAAATTCTCTGCTCTTCTGGGGCAGGCACACCCATAGCTGTGGCTCAGTGTTTCTTGCCCTTGTTCTCGCTCTCTATCCCCATTTCCCTCCCCTCTTAGCTGTGGGCAGACACTGACTCACCTGCTGGCTGTGGTAGTCAGCCGGACAGAAGAGGTCCACACACTGTGGGTGCCACTGATCTTCATAGAAATTGTCACTGGGGTCAAGACACAAGCCTGCTTATGTGTCCTAAGATTGCACCTGGGGGAGGACTAGAAGGATGTACCAAGCATACAGCACAGAAATGCACATTTATCTGGATTCAACTCTTGTATTTTCAGTCTTTCCTCCTGGTGAGGAACATGGCAGCTGGACACAGGAACCTACTCTCTGGTTGCCCAGGAACAAGAAGGCTTTGTGTGTCCTCTAGGGATAAGGTTTCGTGAATTCTCTCCCATGCTTATTTCTCCTCCCTCCCAGGACAACTAAGCTTACAGTTTTGGAATAATGATTTTTATCTTAAAATAATGAATTAAAAAAAACCCCATTTTTATTTACCAGTAACTGTAATATAGAGATGCTGTGAACTATAAACTGTCATGTCACGCATAAAAGGAATGTTAATATTGAACTCAAATTCTAGCTGTGCTCATAAGCTCCATAAATCGCAACTATAAATAGACTTGAGTTAGTGCCATGGGGAAAGCCTCTGAATATTCATAAGGCTCTCGTTTCATATTTTGTCACCAGAATGAGCCTTGAAACCGTAAGCAGTTTGCTTCCAGTGAATCAGTGGCAAGGTAATGGCATTATGATAACAAAATACATCAGTATGATAAACAACTGATATCTGCAGATCATCTATACTGTCCTTGTGTGTAAAGTGAAAGCCATTTATTCATATGTCATAAATAGCTACTTTGATTAATAACAATAGTTGCCCTTGATAAGATGTTGTTTTCTTGAGGATATTTGGAGGGTAAATATATTATGATATTCATAAAGGAAGAAGAAAATATTTTTTCATATTTCTTACACATTCTGTAATTATTATTCATTACTTGGATGGCATCATAGAGGCAAATGATGCATTATAAAAATAAAATCCTTTCTCTGAAGATTTTTAATTCAAAGATCCCCAAATTCCTCCTTCAGAAACATCTATTTATGCCTGAACAATTTTTTTCAATAGATGGTAAACCCACTGAAAAAAAGTGCTTTAGAACAATCACACTAATCATGTTTATAAAGTGGATGTAGTAATTATTTTAAGCAGAAAAGCTGATGGAACAGATATAAAAATTAAATTAGCATTTCATTTCACCATTTCAAAGAATTCTTTTTTTTGTTGCCATTTAAAGAGGAGAAATCCCTTCAAAATACGTTTCTGTTTAAATATGTAAAAAGAGGAAACAAATGTTCTAAAAAAGGGCAAAGTAATGAGGGAGAAACACATTTTAGCTCAGGTTGAAGGAGCTAGAGAGGAAACTCCACATGTGTAAAAGAGAGCAGATTTTTGTCTCTAATTTGTGATAAAAAAAACCAGGCAGAGATAATATGCAAGCAGTTTAGATGAGAAGAACAAATATTGATAAGCAGGTTAGTTATGTGCAAATCAAAGGGAAAACAAATGCCGATTGCCTGCAGTCATAAAAAGATTTACTTGGAGGCAAAATGCACTTTCAAGGCCATTCTTGATTACATTGCTATATGTAACATAGAGATGTAGTTGAATAGCTCAGGAGAACTCCTGAACGTTTATTTGAATTTTTGCAGTAGGAATTAATTCAACCGTATCAAAGCTGAGTTGAAGTGTATTAATGAATAAGTGTGAGGAAATTTCTAATATCACTCTTTGGCTTGCAATGTTGTACAGCTACATGAAGGATAAAATTTTTCAAGAAAGTTACTTATCTGAATATATACAGTTTTATTCCAAAACATACTATAAAAAGGTATTTTCTCACTAAATCCCTTTTTTGCATATTGGATATTATTAATTTTATTTGCTTACCTCATGGAAAAGTTTTTCTTGATGGTTATTTCTGCGAGTTATGAAGATCAAACGTGTAATGGATACTGACTTTCTGAGATGGGGAGTGGAAATGAGGTCACCCACCCACCACATCATTCACAGGCTGGGTTTCAACCCCAGTCATGACTTAAAGTCTAGTCTGTCTGTGTGAACTCATGCAGTTTTTCACAGGGGGCACAATCTGAGTTGTTGAAAGCTTATTGTGGACCAAAAAAACCTTTACCGCAAACAAGAAAACAGAAAGTGGCAGGAATCCAGCATAGACCTAAGGTTTTTGCAAAGATGGCTGTGAAGAGAAAAATATTTAGTGGTTAATTGCTCACATTTACATTGGTATCATTAAAACATAAGACCATGGTTACTATAGTATCAGTACTGTGAGAAACACATTTGACAACATTCATATTTATTTGAATCATTCATTCTAACTGGGCCTCCAAGAAGTCCCAGCTATGAGTTTTTATTTCCATGTACACATAAGGGAAAATCTGAAATCCAGGCCAATAAAAACAATTTTATCATATGTACAAGGAATGTTGAATAATATTAAAATACACAGTTTAGTATCTTAAGAGATGTATTGGATACAGAATCATGTTGCTCGGTGCCTAATATGTGTAGTGAAATTTTTATTTTGTATTTTCAAAACTAATATCTCTCTGTCTCCTTCTATTAATAGAAAGGTTCTGGATGCATTTTTCTCCTGATGCCTCTGAAATCAGTATTTCTTTATAATACACTGAGATGCTGCATCAGTATTGCTCCCAGCTTCAAATTATTTTTATTTTAAAGGCAGTAATCTCTAATACAGAAAGTGCAACAAGATAAAAAGATTATTTATTAAAAAAATCAAGCAGAAAATGACTCATGGTAACTTGGCATGAACCTGCTCAAATAAATTAGCAATGACCCATCATAAAACTGACTTTGGCATTTGCAACTGAAACAGCCTCATGTATTAATAGATGGACCCGCTCCTACTCATTTGGCCCCATCTAAGTGAGCACCTACGGGTCAGAATTTTGGAGTTCAGTTACCATAAATTATGGCTTGGGTTTAGTCCTTTTCTCTCTGCACGTATGCTCTGTTGGTAGACTGATATGAGGCTCGTTTATTTCACAGAAACGTTGTCTTGGTTGGAATCTGTGTAGAATTCATGCTCCTTAGCGATAGAAGATGTGAGCAGTTTCATGAGAAGAAGTACCTTTCCTTGAGCTCTCATGCAAGCTACGGCAACAAAACATCAGAATAACCACACAAGAAAACAATTATCTAAGAATTAATGCACTATTGGGGACAACAGTTAAAGGCTTTCCCATGAGTGTGCAGAAAATGTCTAAGAGAACTTCCTGTCTGGAAGACCCGGTTGTTCAGAGAGAAAGAAATGGAAAAACGTGTGTTACACCCCTAGTCTCACTAGGCACAAAGACACTCAGAGCAAGACATGATTAAGGTCAGTGCCTCAATTTTCAGCAAATTTTGTGCTGCTGTTTGACAAAGTGTTACATAAGACTCGTGCTATTCTCAGGTTTAATAGGAAAGTAAATCCACCAGACAAGCTCTTCCAAAGAAAAATAATTACATAATTCTGGTGTAAGTCTTTTTTTGAGTAGAAACTTTGAGTAATTCTAATTATATTTCACAGTTTCTTGCCACTTGACAGGGATTGCTCTGCTTTTGAAGCTCAACCTGGGCTTGAGCTATGACTATAAGAAAAATAATTTATCTTAAACTACTGTCATTAAAAACAGCATTACATTAGCCCTAAGACAGTCATGAGGAAAATAATATAATTTTTGAGTATTATAAGTTAAAGCCCCAGGCATCTAGGGGAATGAGCACTTTCCCAAACTTGACCTACACTCTGGTTTCGCACTTCCCTCTGGCAGTAGATAAAGATCAGAGATTAGCATGGACTTTGAATAAAAATGGATAAATTGACTCAGGTGCAGCAAGAAAGTATTCACACATTCGTCAAGCTAAAAACAGATCTGAAGGTGGGATATATGGCATATATTTGTCGCTGCTGCCCCAGGGGTTTGGAAGACTAGATTAATTGTTGGAAATTCCACCAGCTTGGTGTTTTCAGCCCAAAAAAGAAAGAGGAACAATTGACAAATTTTACATTGAAATGTTATTAACTTGTTCTCTGTTGTCTATTTTAAGGTTTCTGGCATATTAAAAATTACATTAAAATTTTTAAGACTGCCAGCCGCTGAATATTTAGACATGAATCCAAACAAAAACTATACAACATCAGTTTCAGCCAGAAAACAGAAATAATTTGGAAGTGTTAATATTTTTAATAGAGAATATAAGAAAAGAAAAAGAAATCTTTTAATTCCTAGGTCTTAAGAAAGCTACGTCGCCTTGTTTACCAAAAAAAGGATAATATTATTGGATAATACTGAGCTTGTTGGTGACAATTTAACATGCACTGCTGTGATACATGACCAAAGATGTAGTTTGGACCTAGCCTGCTAAAATTCTCCAAGAATGATCAGTATTGAACATACCAATACCACTATCCACATAAGAGAGCACAGAACAATAAATTAGTAATGTTCCCCTCTTTCAGTCTCCATATTGTATAGGTTTCCTTATTAGTCAGCTCATATCTTTCACCTTACTTCAGTAATTTGTAGTAAGATCAACTCTGACTACATCATTATAGCAAAAAAACCCAAGCAAACATAGCTATTGTAAGGGCAAAAAATAGTCCCAACTTGCAACCCACACATACTACTTACAGCTCAGATCAAAAAAGATCAAAAAGGAACCTGCACCCATTGAAAGTCAGTAACCTGCCACAATCAGAAACCCCAATGTATTATCGTTTCTATTAGGTCAGTCTTTGCTGCAAGATTTAGAAGATTGTTGTAATACAAAATAGTCCTGAGATTTAATTCACCAAGATTTTAAGCCCATAATTGTAGCTTTAGATCTCCTTGGATGCTTTCTCTATATTCACTGAATTTTCCATGTGGCATTATTTTTTGTGTCATTGTATCAAAGACCATTATAGCACTCCCAAAAGAATGTTAGTAATCATGAGGTCTTTACTCCAGAATGATGAAATTTTGTTTCTGATGTAACGAAGAACTATGCTTTTCAACCAAAGGATTAAAAATGTAAAGCAGCTTTGTGCTCAGGCACCATATATGCTGTTCACTAGCTCCCCGTGAAGTTAAGGAATTCTTTCCATACTAAGTGAGTAGCAGGTTGTAGAATTACAATGCTATGCTTTGCGCAATGAGGAGTTCAACATTAAAATGGTCAGGGCATGCTTGGAAAAGCAGGTCAGTAGATAATATCAAATGAAATATGAAAATCTGTCATGAGTAAAGGAGATTCCAATGAAAGGAAGTTTTGAATTTTCCCCTTAGTAAACGCATGTCTTATTCAAAGATTATTCGAACACAGGTAACAGATTCATTATGAGATACGACTTACAAAGCAGTTAGAAAACGGTGTATGTGTAGGGTAGGCTTCATCATTTGGGTTAGGGGTTTTTTCCATGTAGGTAAGAGATGGTGGACTGATAGAAACAAGTGTTTGCAAAGAACAGTAAAAACTCTTAAAGCACAATCTGTTCCAAAATGATGCTGTGAAAAGATGTTGAGCAATACTACTTCTGCAAAGCCCCTCTCCATAGAGCAGCACAAAGCATATCAAGTAAAACTGATATAGCAGATGTCTTAAAGACACTTGATGGGCCCTGGTCCTGCACAAGTCACATACATGGAACAAGCTGCTGACTTCTGCAGCTTTTAGCGTCTAGGAAAAAAAGTCAGTCACTATAATGAAGGTCAAAAGAAATATCTGAAACTGGTGGTTTTGCAGTTTTCAGTATCATTGAACAATGCCAAAAGCAGACCTCAGCTATCATTCTGGCTCCTATAAATGCATCTGTCATTCTCTACTGTCTGGTTATTTTTTTGTTCAGTTTAGTTGATATCATTGTGTAGAGTTTGGTGGGGAATGAAGAAAAACTGTAAATGGAGTATAGGGGATGGCAAAGGTGAAAAAAGTGTGGTATTTTTATACATAGGTATATTTTAACTTGCTCTTCTACTGATAAATAGGTATGTCTGAAGAATATGTAGCAAGAATGTAAGACACGCTCAGAGAGAAGTCCACATAGCCCATCTTGCCTCTAGTAAGCGTTAATAAAGGATTTTAGGGGAAAGAGGGTAAGTACAGACTGATCCTTTCCCTAGCATAACCTACCATATTACAGTAGTTTACTGGCAGACCAGCTATCCAGAGGGACCCACAGAGGTCAGTGGATTAGGCAGAGAGGAATGCCATGAAATTCAACAAGGACGACCACCAAGTGCTGCCCCTGAGAGGGCAGAGCCTTTGGATTGACATAAACTGGGGCTGGATGGGATGGGGAGCAGCTTTGTGGGAAACTCCTTGGGAAGGTGGTGGGCAGTGAGCTGAACATGAAAATGAATGCTCTACTAAGTTACGGTGAATATGCAGAACCGCACCCCAAAACTTAGCAACTGAAAGCTTTCCATGGACTTTAAGTAGCCATTTCCCTCATCTGAGTCTTAGAAAACTAATAAACAGCTGTAGAAATCCTGTGTGTTTGGTTTTGTTTTCTGTTTTTTTTTTTTTACTTCTGCTTTGCAAGATAGTAAGATTTTAAAAATACAAAAAGAGAAAAAGTTTGTACAGCTATTAAACATTGTCTGTAGCACTGTACTTGAAATTTAACCAAAGTTTAGCATTATTATTTTATTTGGGCCCATTTTGAACGTACAAATGTATTCACATATATCTGTAGCTCTCTCCATGCATCTTCTAGCTGAGAAAAATATATGGTTTAAAAAGCACAATTAGTAAGTTATTTTGCAAGTCATATATGGTTTATATGGACAATGTAAGCTATCAATTGAATACATTCTTCTCAGGAAAGAGTCAGAAATATCCATTTGATCTGTATTATTCTTGATGATTACTATTATCTGGATTTTTTTCCAGGTGTAAGGAATCAGTCAAGAGGTTTTCCTGGACTGGGGGAGGGATGGGGGAAAGGTTGTTACCTACTGCATAGGAAATACCAGAAAGGATTGTCTCTCATGGAATGCATTACTAAGAGCTCTGTGGCCTTCCAATGGCACGCTGTTAAGCTCTACCTGTACCTTTTTGATTTGCTGTTGTTGTTATAAGGCATATCCGAAACCAGCGTTCGAGACATCGGCTTCTCAAAATTGCTGAAACTGTTTCTTTGTAGATTAAATAGCACTAAAACTTGGGAGGACCTTAGGCTGGCTGATGAGTGCTGGTATTCATCCATCCCCAAATGGTTATGACCTACAGGTGGAAAAATCCTTAGAGATGAGCACCTCCAAGTCTAATTCCAAGCTGATTTGGGTCGTCACCTCAGCAAGGACACTGAACATTTTATTCTATTTAATTATGGGGTTTTTTTCCCTGTAACTGTGCAAGGCTTGATTTGCCCAAGCAAAGCTCCACAAATTTTATCAGAGCTAGGTCATTTCACACTCATCCAGAATCTGGCAGATTTCATGTTTGGAATATTTTTGCTGGGGCACAGTAACAGAGAAATACAGTTAATAGAGAATACAGTTAACTTTATAATCTCAGATAAATTAACTGTTACTTTCAAATATGACCTTCACTAGCAATCCCATGAAAAATGATAAAGACTCAAAATCTTTGGGGAAAATTCTTGGCTAAGGACCTCCAGTTCCTTCAGAAACTAAGGGCGCTTGTGCATATCTGGTGTCTCTTATCTCTTATGAGTAAGTCAAGAGCATTTTGAATACTGTTTTGTGTGTTAGTAATTTGCAGGGATTTGGAAGATAATAGCAAGTCAGCAAGCCAAAAGGAATGTCTGAACTGCTTCTGATTTTCATCTTGCAGTGCTTGACAATATCTTTCATAATACAGGGAGAAGAGAGGAATGTTTAAATTACATTGCTAAGAAATTATCTTATTTCCATGGACAGATTCCTTTTCATGGGCCTGAAGGCAAACAGAGCTGACACGTGTTCCTTATTCCACATGGAATTCAGCAGTTCAAGCACTAACCTTACTGAATCCAAACAGGTTCAGTGCATGCAAGGATATCTTATATGGTTTTTTTCAAAATTAAAATTGCACCGGAAGCAAGGCAATGTTTGCCTGACTTAGGGATGTTTCTGCCTGATCAGAGCTTTGACTTTACCTATAGTCATAATGCATTCCTTAATACTTCTCTCTATATAGAATAATGATCTGGTTTACTTTTTGTTATAAATGTACAGCTTTTTGGCATATCTATACCTGTTAGTGTGCATTCCAAGATCTTTATTGGAGATTTTGTCTTATTGTGGCAGCCTGGAAAGCCTTTTGTCAGACATCTTCCCAAGAAAAGCTGGGCATGTTTTTACTGCAGGACTGAGCTTTCTTGTGTAGAGAACTTACCTGACTATGAATTGCACTATAAAATTAGATTTTAATATCATCTTGCTCTTTTGTTGCTATAATGGGGAGCCATATATGGAAATCAGTGAAGGAAGTTACATGCCCACTGAACCCTCCCTGCAAGCTTTTTTGGTGACTTCATGACAGGAAGGTGTTAATGCAAATTTTTGGGGACAATATGGGAATAGAAAGCTCAAGAAAAAGGACAAAGAATGAATTACAAGAAATATAAATATCCCACAGAACAGAGAGAGAAGTGTCAGAACAAAGACACAAGAAGCACAAGAAATTAAAAAAGGTTTTCAGGTCATTACAGTAGAAATATAAGTGAAGGGTCTATTCAAATGCATATTTGGTAGTCATCTCTCCAAGAGTGCTCCAAGCAAAAGTTTGGAAAATCTGTCTTACAGATACAAAAAGTTTTAATGAGACAGCTGCTTTCCTCAAATTTAAATTTTTGATTTTATAAGCAGGAATTCCTATGCAACTGCCTATTACCTAATGAAACTACTCATTTAGATATTGCACTGGATGCTTAGTAATTTTTAAGTTTTTTTGATGACACGTGCATTATTGATGTTACAGTGCTGCTGACAGACCCGTACCCCATTTTGCTAGGTGGCAAGCATAAACATAACTCTTCTCCAAAAATGCGTATCATTTATCTAGACAACATAGAGAAATTGTAGGATGCAGAAAACTGTGATGTTTTACTTAAGAAAGACAGACTCAATAGAAAATTTTGATAGGATTAATCCCTATCTGTTTACAGACATGTTTTAAATGCCTAATCTGCCTTCTCTTTGTAGCCAGTGAAGAGAAGGTGCAAATTATCTGATCTATTTTAGAACACTTTTGTAAGGTCTAATTAACAGTACTCTAGAGGTGCCCATTTCTGTGTGTTATCTGTAGCTGATATTGAGACAAGTACTTCCGATGGGACTTTTTTTTTTCAAAATTAAAAAAAGAATATGTCAGAATGTATTAACTTATTCCTATTAGAGCTTTTTAGAAGACTTCTATATGTATCAGTTTCATCATGGACAGGACATTTCTCTGAAAAAACCCACCCAAAATCATGAATAACACTCAAATCATACTAATCAATCCTTTATTAGGAAGAACACTTATGTGAATATTGGTAAAACCTAACTTAAGCCTTTAGTCTTTCTACTTCAGATTCTGAGTCAGTGTATGAGGAAGGCAACCTGAGAGGCTTTCTTACTCATCTTGATGCTGTTTCATCTTGTAAAAAGAAAAAATGAGATGTACTTATAAATAATGTCCAACACACTTGCCCATATACAATGTTATAGACTTATTATACACTGGAATCATAAAATCATAGAATGGTTTGTATTGTAAGGTACTGTTAAAGATCATCCAGTCCAACCCCCTGCAATGGGAAGGGACATTTTTCACTAGATCAGGTTGCTCAAAGCCCTGTCCAATCTGACTTTGAACACTTACAATGATGGACCATTGAAAACTTCTCTGGACAGCCTATTCCACCTACGTGTTCCACCACCCGTATTGTAAAATGTTTCTTCCTTACATCCAACTTATATGTACCCACTTTTGGTTTAAAACCATTCCCTCTTGTCCTGTCACTGCAGGTCTTAGTAACAAGTGTCTCCAACTTTCTTATAAACCCCCTTCTTATGATGAAAGGCTGTAATAAGGTTTCCCCAGAGCCTTTTTATCTCCAGGCTGAACAATCCCAACTATCTCAGCCTGTCCTCATAGCATAGGTGTTCCAGCCCTCTGATTGTTTTTGTGGCCCTCCTCTGGACCCGTAACAACAGGTCCAAGTCTTTTCTGTGCTGAGGGATCCAGAACTGGACACAGGACTACAGGTGGGGTCTCACCAGAGCAGAGTAGAGGGGGAGAATCACCTCCCTTGACCTGCTGGCCACACTTCTTCTGATGCAGCCTAAGATACAGCTGGCTTTCTGGGCTGTAAATGCACGTTGACAGCTCACGTCTAATTTTTCATCCACCAGTATCCCTGAGTCATCCTAGGCAGGGCTGCTCTCAATGTTGTTATCCCCCAGCCTGTATTGATACTGGGGATTGCACCAACCCAGGTGCTGGATATTCCAGTTGGCCTTGTTGAACCTCATGAGTTTCACATTGGCCCATTCCTGAATCCTGTCAAGGTCCCTCTGGGTGGCATCCCTTCCCTCAAGCATATCAGTAACACCACTCAGTTTGGTGTCTTCCACCGCTTGATGAAAACCTATTTGGTACAGCCTTGACTGTATCTGGTATAGCCTCGTTACTGGTTTCCACTTGGACATTGAGCACTGAGCACATGGACAACAACCATAGCTCTTCCTTCATCCACTAATGCAGTCACTCCATATAGAAGGCCACTAGGTTTGTCAGGCATGATTTACCCTTGGTGAAGTCATTTTGTCTGTCACTAATCACCGCCTTGTCTTCTGTATGTTTCAGCATATTTTCCAGGAGGATCTGTTCAATGATCTTACCGGGCACAGAGGTGAGACTGACTGGTAGTTCCCAGAGTCCTCCTTTTACCTTTTTAAAAATGAGAGTGATGTTTCCCTTTTTTCAGTCACCTGGGACTTNTTTTCCAGTCTCTGGGAGCTTCAGCTGACTGCCATGACTTTTCAAATATGATTGAGATCAGCTTGACAGATACATCAGCCAATTTCCTCAGGACCTTGGGACGCATCTGGTCAGGTCCCATGGTCTTATGTATATTCAGGTTCATTATGTGATCTTGAAACCAATTTTCATCTATGATGGGAGGGACTTCATTTCCTCAGTCTCAGCTTTGAGGTGCAGGGGCTTGAGAGATGCGGGAAGAGAGATTACCATTGAAAAGTGGGGCAAAAAAAGTCATTGAATACCTTAGCCTTCT
>VXBO01011791.1:0-20296 GCA_013400135.1 Rhinoptilus africanus | reverse complement strand
TTTTCCAATGTATATAACATTGCTTACCAGTCTACATAATGTGGTTATATACATCTTATGTACATTGTTATATACTATGTTATATACGTGTTATACACTGAAGTGTTGGTATTGGCTATTCTGGAACCTCTCATTCTCCAGATGCTGCAGAACATGAGAAATTTTTTAAAACTTGGGGGAAAAAAATCAAATTACTCCAATAAGAAATACTCTTTCTGTGCCGTAACTTGCTTATTGCAAGGAGCAAAGAGGGCTGCATCTTCTCAAATCCAGAACTGCATAAAAGATTAAGTGGATGGTGGCTTCCTGAGCCACTGGCTGTCGGAGACAGCTCAGTGTGTCTAGAGAACAACTCCTCCTGGGCTGGGGGTTCTTACTGTAGCCAGACTGAATTTATCAGTACAATTGCTTGACAGGACAGAAACAAATGTACATTCCTTTTTAATTTTGGCTTTTTTCACTAGCAACAAAGGCAGCCTTTTAACCGTTGTGATGTTTTCAACTACTTTCTTACTTGATCTATAACCTTTTTGTCGTATTTGTACTTTCCACTTGCAAACTGATGTTGTCTTATTTAGTAGTCATTTTTTTTCTCCATTTATCTTTGGAAGTACTACTTTTAAAAGTCCAGCTGGATTTATCACATGAGAAGTCTACCACAATTAGAAGCCCACTGCAGAAACTATTTGAATGTGTGTTACAGGAATTGTAATGCTGCTGATTGAGCTGAGGGCAGCTTTATGCATCCTGTGCCATTTTTGAGCACTCTGTCATAAACCTTTTTTTTTTCAGGATTCTCAGAATCATTTCTTGAAATCCTAACATTGCTTTCTGTTATCAAATACCTCTTTCAAGTTAGGCTTTGCTTGAACTCTCTCTCTAGTTTAAAAGCATCTGTAGGTGTTGAGTACAAATGACATAGGTTTTCTGGTTCAGTAGGTATATCTACATTTTAAGTTTTAAGGATTAACTTAATAAATTACTTGATTAACTGTGATTATTCAATGTGGTACTACACAAGGTCCCTGACCGCATCTTGCATATGAGACTTGGAAAACATCTCTCTCCAATAACAGCAAGTGATTTTGCAAGGAACTTGTAGAAATATTTTCAACAGTGGACATCTAATTCAAAGCTCTCTCATAAAGAGGAAGGAAGGGAAGGCAGGCTTGATAGATACTTCAATGAGTCAAGGAATATTCCCATAGGAGAGTCAGTTTTTACATTATTTATGCCTCTTTTCAGTAGTGAATTTTTAACAGTGTGGATCAAGCAATGAATTCTCTGGTACGTGCTCCCTTCTCTGACAGCACGGCAATAGCAGAGCTAATTTTTTCTACACGATTTTTCCTGAGAAGCACTTCTAATTTTTATCAGTATCCATTTAGCAAGAGAATAACAACAGCTTCAGCTCTCCCCTGCTTCTTAGATGCTGTGTATTACTTCCAGGGCTGAAAATTTGTAGTTGCTCTCCAAAATAAACAGGGAAAACCATTAAGAAATATGGGATCTCCTATAAGGATGAAGATAACATCACATGCCTGGGATCTTTACAAGGTTAGGGTAAGGTTTAACTTAGAATCATACTCTGACAATTCAGTAATCCTATTTTCTATGAATAATATGGCTTGTGGCATCCCTACTGTGAACCCTGCTCATAAGGTTGGATTCTTCAAGTAAAAAAAATGTCTCCTGAAAGAGGTGTTATCTTTCTTTTCTGGCTTTGTGTTCACTAGGGAGACATCACACAGCCAGGACAAACACTATTGCTGCCAGATCCCTCTGGCACTTTCTGAAACAAGTGGAGGAGCTAGCAATCCAAAATTATCCTGAACATCTAGAAGCCAGTGACCTGGCATAAATGGGAGCATGGTTCCAGTAGCGCCGATACCTGATACTCCCAGAAACACCCCAGAAGGGCAGAACATCAAGTGGGTAATAAAATAGATGTACCAGATACGTGCTGACAGACTGATAACACTGCTGCACCTGAGCCTTGTTCAAAGGTTAACCATTAACGCACGGTTGTTGTCCAGCAGGATGAGCAATGCTGTTTATGCACAGAAGAGAAACTGACAATTTTGTTTTCCTCTGACTGAAAGGATTTTTATTTTTTTTCTCATTCAGACCATAAATGAATCTTGAAGGGTCTGAAAGTAAAACTGGGCTCCAAGGTATGTCAGTACTAAACCCGAAGAGCCTCGGAAAATAAAATTTTAAAGGAGCAAATGAAGTGGATAAGAAAAGGCACAAAGCAGGTGCAAAACAAGTGGTAGTACTCTTAAGGAGAGGAGGGCAAGAAGGGGTAAAATGGGGCCCATCCATGGCTGTTTTCCACCATACTTCCTTTCAACCTCCAGATCCAGAGTTGGGAGGTGGAGAACAAATGATATTTCACCCATGGTCAGCCACTTAGGTTGGATGATGGGGGAAACTACATCAGCCAAAGTAGCTGCAGTACCTTCAGAAGTATTTTAAGCCAGAATCAATATAATGTCTTTGTCCTTCAGTGGCAGCTTCCTTACATTTTTAAAAAAGAAACTCTCAATTGTATATTATAAATATCTTTTACACCCCACTCTTCACTTCACAAAGTCTTCAGGCTTCCTTCATGTGTTTTCCCTTCTCTTCCCTGTAGTTAAATGCACCTCAAAGTAACACTGTAGAACGAGCACAGCATCTGCCATCATCCACTGACCATTTCCATTATGTGCCACATGCCTTTCCCACAGCTTGTATCATATAGTTATGATATGGGGCAGGGGCCTTTGGGGCAGGGCCCTCTCTTTGAGGATGCATGGGCTGCAGCATAAAGAAGACCCAGTACTGTTTGATCTCAAGATAATATGATAATAAATAAATATTAATAAATCAAATTTGATGAGTTTCAAATTCATTTGAGCAACAGCTTATGAATTAATGCTGCCTGCATTTGCCTTTCTCAGAGTGCGTGAAAAGGTTATGCTTCAGTCTGCTGGTGTTTAGAAAGAACTAAACCAAGCACAAAAAACTGGAGAAACCTTTGGAAAAAAGCAGGAATATAGCGGTCATGTTGACAGTAGGCAGGAGTGTGAGATATTCACTGACAAATTCATGACCAGAGAGCAGATAACACAAAAAGTGCTACAGCACTTCTCAGCATAGAAATGACCCAAAAAATGATTGGATGAGAAAGTAAAGTAAAGGGGTGTGGGGAGACAAAGACAATTACTCTCTTCTCACCTTTTTGCAAGCCTGTATCCTGCAAATCAACAGTCAGCGCCCTGCTTCATTTCTCAGGCTAACAGAAGCTTGGCAGAGGTGTCACAGTAGCTACCAGAGCATTGACTACTGCTGTGTGAGGGGAAGTCCACTGATGGCACCACAAATACTAATACTTGGTTAATAGCCAGTGGCATGCAGAATTGATGGTGGGCAAACTAAACTTATTTATGAGAAACGGTAGTTCTCAAGGGTTATGCTGGTCTATAGTCAGCCACTTGCCAACTGCTTAATGACAATAAAAAATTAAGAATTAGATAAGTATATAAACAGAGACACAGAGAAATACAGGAAATATTCTGCACCTTTTTTTTTTNGCGTGAGGGAAGTCTAGGGAAGTCCAGGTTTTTGTCCAACATTATACTACAAATTCAGCTTGGAAGAAATGATTAAGAGGGAAGTATTAATGTTTCGATATCAACTAAGAAGGCAAAAATAATTTTAGAGTTGCACTGTATAATTTAATTATTTCAGAGATTGATGAACAGAAAGGTGTTCTGCTGGAAAATTCTAGTTGACTCAGTTGATAGGTAGGTTGCTGCCAACCTTACTGTTGGGGACTCACCCATGAGAGAGTAGGTCAGGATACTGAATGTGGCATTCAGCTTATTTTTGTTACCCTAGCTAAAAGCTCGCATTATTCTCACAGCACTGCAAATGGTCTGTGCACATAATTTATGCTTGTATGCACACAACACTCACACTTTGTGGTCTGTAGGTGTGAAAAGTATGTTTTCCTCCTGGTCTTCATTCTCTTAGTTTTGTATTAATAGAGCACTAGTGTTCTCCCTCTATGTAGCTGCAGCTAAAGTCTGTATTTATCTGTAATATGGCTATGTTGTATCTAGCCTGCTTTTGAAACAGCTGAGACTTTTATTACGGAATTCTGAAGGTACAAAATATAACCATACAAAACCTAATTACAAATATTGTAACGACAATTATACAAATATTATGAAGTGTTGCTCTTTTCTAGGTAACAGGATCTGGTGGCCAGCCATTAAAATCTGACTGCTCCTTCAGAAGTTCCAAGTTTATGTGGAGAGATTAGCAAATTAGATTAGAGGTTATTAATTCTGTTTTATTTCTTCATAATCCAAGGAGCAGAGTGCTGGTAACACACATGGCATGGCTAGTCACATGAACTCTTGTTCTTGGGTTTTGCAGTTAAAAAGCTATATTCAACTTTGTCCATCAAGAGATTCTGGTTGCTTGTCATCCTCGTCACTGGGAATGGCAGCTAATGTTGATAGAATATATTTGAGCATATTTTGAAAACTGTGAATTCAAATTTCAATAGTGCAGATTATGGCATTGAAACTAAAACTAGTTCATGCACCAGCTAAATCCAAAATTACCTCTTTAAGTACAAGTAGTCATCCCCAGCTTCATTTGCTCATACAACAAATCACATCAAACTTGCCTCAGGTGCAGCCCCACCATACTCAGCTCTGCATTAGACAAAAAACTATGTGAAGGCCTGATGGGATCTGTAGGGTTGCACACTTGTGGTGGCAACTGGGATTTTACAGACATTTAATGGAAATGCAAAGTAATGTCAAGATTGCCAAGAGAATTGCATACCCAAGCAGATTCCTTGAATTCTTGGGAGTGGCAAAGTGACTCAAAGAAAGTAAATCCATGCAACTGTTTCAGGGCTCTCTGAGCTGTATGTCTTTGATACTGTGGATCCATGGCATTTTACATGCCTCAGGTATTTAAAAAAAATATATGGCAGAGGCAATGTTAAATCTCATGTTCCCAAGAAAGGAATACCTATACCGCTTGAGAAAGATGATTTTCATGGATATAGTTCTTCTTGTTTTCTAAAGTAGCAGGCATCAAACATGCTGCATCAATCCTTATTGTCCTGCCCCACAGCAATGAAAATGTTATTTAGATGTTGAAGTGAGCAGTCCGTGCTCTGGGTAAAGGTAGTTTCTGGGTAAAGGTAGCTAATACTGCAAGACTGAATTTTTCTTAAATTCACCAATGGGCATACTTTGTATGCTAATACGAATCAGATACAACTGATCAGCACAGGCAGATGTTTCCATCAGGGACTGTACTGATTTTGGTAGCCAAACTAGCTCATTCATAGCAAATTCATTTATTCCCTCATGATATTGCATGGTGCCACAGAGACAGACTCCCTCTTTTCAGGAAAAGGTAACCACATAGTTAGTTGTGCTCTTTTGGTCCCACTGTTCCTAACAAATGGTAAGGCTCTGATAAGTCAGGTGAGACATTAAATTGCATGTCATAAAACAACATCAGTCATCTTTAATTTGTGTTAGCATGTAAATGGTTGCAGATTAAGTACGTAAAATTGCATAATTTATAACACAGTAATATATAAATATTATGAGATACATACATTTAAATTTTTGCACTTGACACTTCTAAACTGACAAAGAAGAATATAGTACGAATGCGCTGGTTAACAAAATAGCCATTCAATTCTTGCATATTTGCCAGAGGGAATAACAGAATAACAGTTGTTGCTCTGCTTTGCTAAAACACCTTATTGTTGTTTTGTGCCATCACGGCCAGTGTGGTGTGCAGCAGCACAGCTCTTGAGAGGACCATTTATTTCACCCAGTACCAAGTGCCTACAGAACACTGCCTATTCCCAAGGTGGTAAATGGTTAAAAAGGTAATTACCAGAGTGGGAGGAGACAAGGACACAAAGCCCTGAATAAGACAGGCTATTTGAACACGGATCAGGAGTTATAACTTTTTTTCTTCCATCCTTCAGATATTTCTGTGCTTTTGTCTTAAACAGCGTGAACTTGAGTTCACTTTTACTGGGTCAAGTAATTTTAAAAGTGACCCCTTCTAACCCTGACAATTTGCTGGCATATTAATTCATGCTTTCTTGTGTTAATGGCAAAAGATACCTTCACTGCAAAGAAGGATTTCTAATCTGTGACAAATTACACTTCAAAATTTGATTTCACTCTAAATCATCCAATCAAGCGAAACTGTTCAACATTTCCTGTGAACTACAAATTTGTTGGGAGCTCCATTTCGAAACAGCAGCAAATGTTACTTCACTGACCACAAGTGCCCCAGGCCCTACAGTGGTGCAACTGAATTTCTTTAGGTGTAGATAAACGTCATCAAACAGCTGAGATACGTCCCAAGGGTCTGTGGGTCACAGCCAGGGCTGCTGTGACTCCGGCGCCATGGAAGAATGTGACTGTAGCCGGTGGAGCTGCCCTGTATCTTCCCCTCCTCTCCTCCGATCCGGGTGCGCTCAGGGCCTCTGGGATCCTCGCTGAACTTCCTAGACCCTCTCTGACCTCCAATGATGAGAGGTCATCCAGACAAAGATGCATCAAACAAAGGATGTTGGGCTTGATTCTGCAAATGTTAGTGAAAAATGTCAACTGCCCCTATTTTAACTTTTGATGAGCAAATAGAGCTTATTGTGCTTTACCCATTCCTATGAGAATAATTTAGTTACCTGCCTTCTGTGAACCTATTTAACCTCACCAGCTTGAAAAAGGGCTGTACTGGTCCCCTTGTGAAAATAATCTTTAATATCTTGTGTTCTCTTACTTCAGAGAGCCAGGAAATCAGCATGGACCATAGATGAGTTTGCAGAAATAGCAGTTAAAAAAACAAACAGCTTGGAAAGTAACCATATTTGATATTGGAGCTATTGAAAGACAGTAAACACAAAACCTACGGATATCGGTTTCACAGGGTCAATTTTCAGAGGGAAACTGTGTGATAAACAGTGTTTTTTAGAAAGGGAGCTTTTTCTTGATTTGAATTATTCATTTTTACTCTTGACCATTATTCTTATGTTGGTTGATGATAAAGCATATCATATCAAATAATAATATGGTATCATAGCAACATAAAGGAAAACAGTCTCTCAGATTCTGGAGATGCTGATATCATTGCATTTAGTTAATGCAAAACAATTGTTCAGCTGACATCTTCATATAGGTTTATTTTCCAGTTAAAAAAGTGGTGCTACTATCTGATATGACATTGTGCCTCTATGTTGCTTCAGGCTTCTTTTAAAAAGTCTCTAAAAGTCAATTCTTTTTTGTAATAACTGTATTGTTAAACAACTTTGTCATGGCTTTGGCTCTTGAACTAACTGTGCTGGAAAATATTTTTCTTTCATTTTAATGTCAACCACCAACCCAAAGCTGTCATTGCAATAACATTGGAAAAGTTGTGTACCAGCTAACATCCCTGCTGTGCAATCTTCTTTTTTTTAAGGAGTGGATGGGAAGACAGCTATTTAAAAAAACAGCTCACCAAGTTGTGTAAGATTAATTAGGGTCATAATAACAGGAACTCAAACAGTATGTTTGATATATGCAAGCGTTTCAAAGCTCATCTTCCTGACCTAAAGTACTATAGTGCTAGAGCTGGATGGGGAAAAAAACCAATCCTAGATATAAACTTTACTTCTTCGAAGAAGCTACAAAAACGATCAGAAGTTCAAGCTGTGTAATTAAGCTTTCCTGCAGAATACCTGCAAAGATGTTCACATTCTCAATTTTTAGCAAACTGACAGCTATGGAAATAAAATCCTGCATTATTTCCAGAAAGGTGCCCTTCCTCCCTAACGAAGTCATCTCAAAATTGCATTGAGGTAGAGAGGATGGACTGGAAATAAGACATGCTTTTTAACAGCCACCTCTGAGAACTCCAGAACGTTTGCAAACATTTTGGCCACTGTCATTTTAGATTTTCTTCAGAAATTTGTGTTGTTTTACATTTTATCAAAAGCTGCTTTTGTCTCTAATAATATACATCGCAGTGCCATCTAGCGAGGGAAGAGAAAAACATGGAGAAGAAAATGTGTGGTGTGAGCTTCAGTTTGTGTGAAAGCAGAATTAATGGCATACACAGCCCTAACTGAAGAGGATTATGCCTGCCTTTAACAACTGTGTCTCTAATTTCAGTAGGTCATCATTAGAATGTATGCAGTACCAAAGACAGAAATATGACCTGCTCTGTATTTTCCCATGTGGTTGTGTTAGTTGTGGCATTATATTTTACAAAACAGAATTCTTTATTTAGAGTTTGATTATGAGAAACTGCCCTCTTGGAACTCTGGTTGCATAAAATGGGCTAAAAAATGCAAAGACAAAGATGAGTGATACAGTGCTTTAAGGATTTATGATTTTGCAGTGAAAATTTCTCATTAAAAAAAACTGTGTGTAATCCACAACTAGTTCTTTGGAGCCAACTGAGCTGCTACTGTCTATGCTGCAACACTATGAATAGAAGGAACTTGAAAGGTATATTCAAATACTGAGAAAAGCAGTTCTCTCTTTTTCACCAAATCTCATCACGGCAGTGGAGATGTGGCACCACAACTGTAAAGGTCTTCTGATCTGCAGCTACAGGGAACAAGGTCCTATACAAGAGCTAGAACAGCCTTTGAAGTGCTCCTTGACCTGATGTGTGGTACAGCTTGCCAGGGTCAGGCACATCCCATCCGTCCCACCCAGAGCTCCTGACCACTACTGGCACAGTCTGCTGGCTGCCTACTAACATGGAGAGGTTTTACCTGGAGGGCACAGGCCAGGCAGGTTGGGCTCTGGTCCTCTGCAAAGATCCTTACTCATCACTTTAACTCTTGGGAAGCAGGAATTTCAGAGCAACTTCAGGACTTTATTACATGTTGCCACAAAAAGAGTAATTGCTGAGGAGATTAGAAGCTGAATGTACACCTGAAAAAGCCAAATAAGGAGGATGTGAGCTTCATGGATTGGTATCCACAGTTGCAGGAATGCTGGTGTTGGCTTCTTTGAAAACAACCTTTCAAAGAACAGAGTCCAAGATGTAGGACAGCTTGGTTTTCTCTGTTCTTTCATAGGGTTGGTTAATTACACATTAATGAGGATACCACATCCCTTAAAAAGAACATTCGTTATATGTTTAATTCCTATAGGTAAATCAGCTTTCATGTGATTAGGTTGCAATAGAAAGCATGGTGTTTTCCCCAGGTGTATTGCAAACCAAGGCTCCTTTCGAATCACAGAGTCACAGAATCACAGAATGATAGGGTTGGAAGGGACCTCTGGAGATCATCTAGTCCAACCCCCTGCCAGAGCAGGGCCACCTTAGAGCAGGTTACACAGGAACCCATCCAGGCGGGTTTGGAATGTCTCCAGAGACGGAGACTCCACCACCTCCCTGGGCAGCTTGTTCCAGTGCTCTGCCACCCTCAAGGGAAAGAAGTTCCTCCTCATGTTGAGATGGAAGTTCCTGGAGGTATTTAAAAGACAAGTAGCCATAATGCTTAGAGATAATGTTTAGTGATGGGTTTTGTCAGTGTGAGGTTAATGGTTGGACTCAGTGATCTGAAAGGTCCATTCCAACCTAGGCAATTCTATGATTCTATGATTCTGTGCTCAAGTTTGTGCCTGCTCCCCTTGTCCTGTCACTGGGCACCACTGAAAACAGCCTGGCCCCATCCTCCTGACACCCACCCTTTAAGTATTCATAGGAGAGGTGTTCCAGTCCCCTCATCATCTTTGTAGCCCTTTGCTGTACCCTCTCCAGCAGTTCCCTGTCCTTATTGAGCCAGGGAGCCCAGAAACGGACACAGACTATTCTCTGTTCTTTTCAGACAACCCATTTCTAAGCAATATGATATACCTCTGTATATACACCTGGACCCGCATCAGAAAAAAAAATCCTGCTTCTCTGACTTCATTGGAGACAGTATTGCACGCACACTTTCACACTTCCAAGAACAATGAATAAATATAACAATATGGAAGCCTGATAACAATTTAAAACATTCTAATTTTTAGTACTTTCCTAAACATTTCTTGATTCTCTGTAAACTTCCATTCTGTGTTTACTCTCCTCTTCTCTACAGATATTCTCTCGAAATGAGAGGTTGATAGGCTATTTATTCAGAACAAGCTTCTGTGCTTAAACAAAATTATTACTTTGAATGTTTTGATTGTAAAGATTCTGACAGAATAAGAACTTTTAAAACTAGGCATGAAATAAAGAGATATGCACTGAAGGACAAGGTTTTAGCAAATCCAAATGCTAGGCAAGCAGATGCAAAATTAAGGAAACAATTTATGTCAAATATTTCACTTGTGTAATGGCTCAATGGAAAGCCAGGTATTCTTACGCTTTATGCTTCCTGCTGTCAGCTTAAGTGCAACAGCAAAATCATTTGGGGAATTTTTTTCGATCTAGATGACTGGAGGAAGCATATAAAAAGAGAAAACCACAGTTTTTCTCTTTGTCTAAAGACATAGGTATGTGACTTCTGCATCAGGCACTGTCAGGATTAAAACATGTTTGGAATTTAAATTACTTCTATATTTAATATTAATAAATTTAGTTTACAACATTTCTGCTTGTTCTTTAACCTAGAGACAGGATTAATATTCACGGGACTACTTTTGGTGATGTGCAAGCAATTCCGTAAGTCAAATTCACTCAACCTGTATTTGCATGGAACATTTACCTTCTGTATAATATCTTTAATTTTGTCAACAATGTAAACACTTTGGTTTTAATAATCTAACTGTTTTGATGTTCATCACAGTGCTATCCTTGTTTCCCCCCAAGAAAATGACAAAAAACCTCCAACCAACACAACAGTAAATAATGTTGTTCTCTCCTGCCAAGGAAATTCCCGGTATCTAGTAATTTTTAAAACTGTAGCACTACCTGCTTTATTTCTACAGTGATAATGGGAAACAGAGAGGATACCAGTTACATTCATTTGTGACTTAATGCAAGTGTCCTGGCCAAAATTAAGGAGTTTTATTCATCAGTTGTTTTAGTTTATACTAAAATATTTTAAAGATAATTTTGTTAAAGAGGTCTAGATCATTTCTCTTATTCGATTATTAGGTAAATGGTTTGCTATGTTCCATCTCTGCTAGCTGTCACTGGGGTGGCTTAGCAAGTGGTGATTCAGCCTTTGGTCAGAAGCTCATTGTACGGAGCCTGCTCCAGATGCCATAAATATGTCTTGTTAGGATATTCTTTCTCTCACTTCCCTGCAGGCAGCCCAGACTGGAAAGGATTTATGTATTTTTATTTTGGGTCAGTTTTTGCTGGAAGGCCTACAACAAAAAGCGGGCTTTGCATTTTGAGAGAGCTGAAGTTGCACACCATGTACATCTTAATTTAGCTATTGAGTTGATTTATGCTCAGAAATGTCTGAAGTGGTCTCCCTTCAATACCCTTCAGATTCTGAGATACTTTCTTTCCTTTTCTTGTCCAGCTCCAAATGAGACCAGTTTGGATAAGTGTCAGACTTAGATTTTTGCTATTAAATTTTTATTATTTTTTGTATGAACAGTTCTACTGAGGCTGCCTGGAGAGTATTCTGAGATCCTTTACTGTAGCTAAAGGTATCAATTCTGTACAATGCAATTATCTCTGCAAATGTCAGTGTATCTATCCACCGCAAAACAAAATGTGGTTTATTTACTGTAAGGATTCTTTCAATTGAATACACTGATTAGAACATTCCTATCACATCTCCTAGGAGGTGTCTATAGCCTCCAGCTGGATCCCTCTGAATGGACTGACGTACTCAGATGTACCAATCAAACTACGCAGCATCCAGTAGAGTCCTCTCTGGTCTTCAGAAAGCAGTATTATTCAGAAAGCAAGCATTACTATGGTGCTGCGTCTACAGTAATTAGTCACAGTATAGAAATGGGTTGATGAACCTGTGCATGGTGCTGTGGGGTGCTGAGGTTGTCGTTTGGGCTGGCATTTGCTCTGCTCTGCTGGACCCCTTTGTCCACGAGGGACTTGCCCTGGCAGTGAGGGTTTGCCCTCGGCTCACGAAACCGGCTGCAAAAGTCAGGGTCTAACCCTGCTCTGGGACTTCTCTGCTCATTTTGCCACTTGGATGGGTGGGACAGAGATACCTGCTCTGCCGTGTAGCAGCTTTGAATTGCTAGCACATTCAGCAGTGTCAGCCAAGTCCAGTGTAAGCTGCACTGAAAAGTGAGGAAATTCAGGAGTGGCTCCACCTCAGTATAGCTTTATTAATCCAATGTCTTCAGGTAGAGCTGTCCAAATGTAACTTAGCCACAAGCCGAGTCAGATCCCTTGTTTTGCTCTTTCTGGTGAAATTTTTGTCTCTCTTTTTATGAAAACATACCCATTAAGACTTCGTTTTATCCCTTGCTTCCTGCTGGTGGTATCAAGGGTAAAGCCTTAGTACATGATCTCTCTTTCTAGCATGCTTCATAAGAAAGCCAACAGAGAGCATCTAAATCATCCTCAAACGTTGCTAAAGCAAGTTAAATTAAATAGAGACACGTACATCTCCAAGACATTGCTTCAGATTCTCTTCAGATGAAATTAAGCATCTATTTCAATTCTCATTAAAAATGTTAGAAATGGAAAGCAAGTACCATTGTAAAGAAGAAGAAATCAAAACAAATTCAGATTCTTCAGAACAAGGTGGTCATCTCAGAAATACCTATGTGTGATGTTCTTAGGAGTGCAGAAGAGTGTGAAAGAGAAATGCTATACTTTTCTTATTCATAGTCACATGGTGAATGTCACAATGGCACTCCACATGCAAACATGTCTTCCATTGCTTAGTTTTTACACTGTGACTGCATACAGGCAGCACAGCCTGATATGCATATTAAGCTTATGTAGAGGAAAACCCATTTTCCTAAGCAAAGTGTAATAATTTGCCTCTCTCATGCAGAAAAGTAACCTTGAACAGCTACAAATGGTTCTTTGGACCGCAACAAAAGGAGGGAAGAGACCATCATTAAAGAGGTAACATTTATTTGTCCCTGAGACATGGGTGGAAATATGGAACAAACTTGAGATTGTCAACAGTTCAGATTCATGAGCTCATAACTTATTGTGAGGTGAATGCTGTCAGATGTTGTAACATCCTCCACTATTGCTTTATTACTGTCCCCTGCAGCTTTCTGCACAATCACTATCAGCCTGTCATTTGTTCCATCTGTGCTTAAATATTATACTATTAATATGCTGTATGGGTGAATTAGAAGGGTTTTTTAAACTGTTGAAAATTAAAATTAAATACTAATCTTACAAAGTTGGGTGTCCTCTCTAAGTTTCTCTTTATTTCTTTATATGCCTGCTTACCTTATTAGGGCAACCGAGACTGACGTTTATGAAAACTAATGCAAACATTGCTTTTATATGATATAACTAGACTCTGGTGCCAACTTTTCTTATGCTGACAACATTGTGCCAGCTCCTCTAAACAAACTGTTTCATAATAAGGATAAACATATCACATACAAACGATTTGAGTGGCTCAGCTCCTGAATGCATCGGAGCAATAGCTGTTACTTGATGCATCATAGCTTATAACTGTTATATTCTGAAACAGACAAAAAAGATATTAGGGACCTGCTTCAAGAAGGGGCAAGACTTCAGCTTCAAGAAGGGGCAAGACTTCAACTAGTCTTAAGATGGGGCTTGATAAAAGCAGAGGGAGATGCTATGGAAGTGGCTCTAGAGGTGGATGGCCCAGAAGGACTGAGTTCTGTGTGAGTCCAGGACACGAGACAACGCGGACTGGTTACATTCATCATCCTGGTCATCTGCAATCGGCTTCAGCCTCAGTCTTGTCAATGGGGCAGTAAGATGGCATTTGCTGGTGCATAGATATACATCAGAAAGGTAGGTTTCTATTATTACATAGTGCAAATATACCATGTGTTTGTGACTGTTTTTAGGGGCTGATGCAGCCTTAAGACTAGAAGACTTAGAGGTTATTAGCATATTGGTATATTATATAAGTGTATATTACAGTTACAGGTAAGCCTAAAATGAGTATATTGTAGCAACTTTCTCCATTTGCATAACTGACAGCATACGTGTCTTCTCTGAAATAACGGGTTTGTGAATTGTGGTTTTAATCTTCCCTTCCCCAAGTCTTCAGATTCTAGAAGTGGCATGCATTTATTACTTTTTTTTTTATTTCCGCCTACAGATTCTGTACAATTCTAAAGCATGAAGTAATATAAAAATTATCTCTTTTTTTTTCTCTTTTTTATCTTTTATCTTTTTTTATCTTTATCTTTATCTTTTTTTATCTTTATCTTTTTTTCTCTTTTTTTATCTAGTGTAAAGGAAGTGTGACGTTTTCTTCATGCAAATTATTCTGGTTTTGTTTTCTGGAAAATAGGCAGAAGCACACTTTTCTGAGTATGTTTTTATTTTGTTACTGTCAGCATCCAAGAGACCCCATTAAAGTGACTTCAGAAGTTTATCCCTAATCTTTAATAATTTTTTTTCACAAATTTTTATTATCTTTTTTACTTCACAGTAGCAGCTGAATTAAACCGGATTATCTTGGAATCGATGAAAGCTTTTATCAATTAACTAGATGATGACAGATTACGCTCTCAGTTTATAAGCAGCATCAAAATGGAAGGAGGTATTGGCAGCTCAGTAGACAGAACTAAGGTTTAGAGTAACCTTGACAAATGGAAAAAGGAAAAAAAATCTATTTAATAAACATAAAATTACACATTTAGGCAGCAATAACCATCTGCATTGAAACACTAAGAAATAGCTGGCTAGGGAACAGCTGTGCACAGAAGGGTCTAGGTGTCATAGTGGATCAGAAGCCAATAAGGAGATGAATTAGCTGAGTGATGGCTTTCTGATGCAACATGTATGATGTGTTAATAAACATGTAGTATATAAAAAAATCTATGCTTTACGGAGCACAGATAAACAGATTTTTGTGTGTGTGTGATTCTCGGTTTTAATTTTTAGGTATACTTAACTTAATCCAGATTCTTCTTCCTTTCACACCTTCCAGAAACCTAACCTCACCATCCCCTGTACAGGTGGCTTCAGTAACTGATGTACTGTAATCCCTGAATGACCACTGAGCCTCAGGAAGCCTCTTAACTATCAGTTACATCCCTCCCTCTACCCCAAAACACAATGATGAGCTTGAGAGATTCAAACGAGCTTTCTTTCTCTCACACTGGATTTATCATAAACCTGGTTTGACTAACCTTATTAAGGAGTAACAGAATGTCAGGGGTTAAAGTCATGTCCATTTCCCATTGACGTAACTTGGACCAGGATTTCACCCAGGGATATGAAGCGATAAATCACATGTCACATGGCAGCCCAGAGCTGTTGTGAAACCCAGATTGTCCGACCTGTGATCTGTCTGACACAGCATGGCTGTGCTGGAATATTTTGACAACCTGTATCAGAAGAGCCTCCAGAGTGAAGCAGTAGTGCAGCAAAGGAAGATTTTACAACAGATCATCAACAAACAGAGCTGTCTGTTTTAGTGAAGAGGGTGCTTGAACCTCTCTTCTCAGTCCATAAGGTAAAGTTTGGAGTGTCCTGATTAGACAGTTGTGTCCAAGAACAAGAGGGTGAAAGGAGACAGAAGACACACACTGATGAGCACAGTGGAACACAAGGACTTCAGAGAGAAATCTGAAAATGATTGAAGGTTCCCAGTGCCCCGCTCTCAGGGCATTCTAAGTACAGAAAGGGTGTGAGGAAAGCCAAAGAGATGTGATTAGAAAGAGCAGGAAGGAGCATCCAGGAATGATGAGTCAGTGGGGCTTGGGCACACCGTAGTTGGTAGAAACAGGCTCTGAAATGCAATCAGGAGCTCAGAGGAGCAACACCTTGAAAGGAAGGCTGGGGAGGTGACATGAGGACAGATGCCGGTAGCTGGGCCAGGTTGAGGTCTTGGTGCTTTATTCTGAGCTGAAGTCAAGACAGATAAGAACCATTTCACAGCATTCAGGACTGTGATATACATCCTTACTTTGTTGCTTCATTATGCAGCTGTGTAAAGATAATTGAGAGAACTATGCTAGATTTTTCATCAACAAGCAATAAAATGTGATAAATATGTTACATGGAATGGCAAATGTTAGAATTAATAAGCTGAAATGTTGACGAATTACTGTTTATATACTTGACATGTAATAATTGCTTCATTTATCATCTGGATCTGGAAAACTTAAATAGCAGGCATTTATAATTAATTTTCTCCCCTTGCAAACTGCAATTCATTCCACACTCAAAGGAGTCAGTGTTAATTTCTTTTCTATCAGCCACAGGCCATAAGTTAATGCATTAAAAAAATCAGAACATTTAAAATAACAGTCTAATTAAATTATATCCTCTACTGTTGGAGAAAAACACATGATTCTTCAGGAGATAATCAGTCACCACAGTAAACACCATTTAGTTCTTCTCACAAATCTGCATCTACCCACTGGCAATCTTAGACTGTCAGGATGAAGAATTCACTTTACTGAACAGATGAAGGATATTGACTTCAGCCTCATTAGCAACTTCAAATGAGAATGACAATGGGAGTTCATTAAATAATAATATTTTTCCATATACTGACTTTTCTTCATCATGCAGAAGAATATGCTTTATGCAGAGTCTGACGAAGCCCACATTTCTGATTCATGCTTCCCCATTGATCATCTCCATAATGCCCTTTCCTTAGGGTCTTTCCTGTTTGAACAGCAAGGGCTTGCTACTGCCTTGCTGAAACCAGTAAGGCAGGCAGTGCCCACCTCAGCTCAGAATGCTGGAATGCCTAGCTCTAGGTTGGATTCATCAGAGACCCTGGGAAGATCTGGGAACTTCTATGAGGACAATGTCAGTCGAAGTGGCTATGCATAAAGCACTCTTCGCAAACAGCAGTTTCTGTCCCATGGAATGGAGTGGAAGAGTCTCATTAAAGACCTGTTGGCTTTTACTCATGCAGCTTTGCTAGTCAAAGAACATCCGAACAGGCCTAAGAGATCCACTTAATATATACAGCTGGGAATAACTGCCAGAGAAAGGCATTTTGCTTTTCCACAGCAAAATGAACTCAGGTCTCCCACAAATATCTATCCATTTGACTGTGCATAGTCACTTAGGCTTTATGTGTGATGCCTGTGAGCAACACCCATGCTACTCCAAGGGCTATTTTATTATAGAATTGCTACAACTGAAAAATAATTACTGGTGGGTTTGTTTTGGTTTGGTTTTTTTCAGCTGGTAGACATTCTCACATGATAAATATCATTGAGTTCTGGCAAGCGCCTGAGTACCTCATGTTAAAAAGTTCACCTCAGTATAATCTCTTTACTTTTAATAATGCTTTTCCATCCAAGTTCAAGCAAGAATCTTGAAATACTAAAGATAAGAATATTTCACAAGATGAAAATAATGAAAGCTTCCTTGTGTACGGCCACTACCAATTAGTTCTCAGTTCTATGTTAAGAATGGCTTTTCAAATATTTTTAATTTCAAGATCTTCAGGGCAAAAGAGCATGTGACTTCTCTTACTGCTTCCTACCCCAATTAGTAACTTAATTCCGTGTACAGAGAGCTAAGTAGAACTGACAGACTACAGCTTCTCCTGCATTCTTGCAATTCTCTTTTTCACAAGACACCACTGAGGTCAGGGGCTTTAGAAAAGGACAGAAACCCATCTTTTTCAAGATGCATTCCAGCACCTTTCTCATGGAAACTAAGGAAGGTCATTCATTTATGCATATTATTCCATAGCCTTCCCTTTGGTATTTAAACTTTCAAGAGAGTGCTCCAATACTTGGTGTCTCTAAGAAAAGGCAGACCACTCTCTAGCAAGCTGCACTGGAGGTGTATGTGATCCATATAGTTCTGGCCCCTGCTCCCACAGCTGTTTAGGGATCTTGCACTAAAAGGTCATGGGAAACATCTACAGAAGCCTCTCAGAGGGCTTCGCTGCTTTCTCTTCCCAGCAGAGTGCATTTTCCATTGGGCAATTGGATAAGATTCTTTTGGTGCTTTCTTGCCCTGCCTGGCAGGGCAGTGGAGAGAGGAGGGGAATTCTCCCCTTCTTGGCAGCACTGAGGATGCTCACCTGAGACACAATAAATGACTATTTGAGATCATTCTGGCTCAGTCAAAATTAAGTTAAGACACTATGTTTAAAGGCGAGTGGCAGTAACTCCTCTTACAAGACCGTAGGAAAAAAAGATTAAGCCAGTTCACAGTACTGAAAGGGATACATTCAGCACCTAAATCCCAGACATCATTTTAGGCATGAAATCTAATTTTATATATGCACCTTCTTGTAGCCCTGACTTAGCTCTAGGGCTAAACAAAAGATAGCATGCTAGCATTTCTTTGTAGCCAGCAGAGATGCGCTCTTCTCTCCCTTGGCAGACTGACCATTGTCTGCAACTGCAACTTTGACCCCTGGAACTGAGCACCTAAGAGAAATGTGGTGCTTGGCACTGGCACACCCTTGTCCCTTCGCTGATCATGTCAGGAATCACCTAAGGTTGTGTTAAGGAGTCAACATAATCTAGACTCACTAAATCTGAAGACATTGTATGCCATAGAAGGGAAGGTCAGTCCAAATCCCTTTTTCATTACAAAACCACTGGTTTCATATGAATAGACATCCTGATCATGCAGTTAACTGGACATTCCTATTGCAGCTGGAATACCAGGGATTTTTGCCCAGTGGCTGTTTATAAAGCTTCAGAGAAACAACAACAAAAATTTGTGACAGCTGAAGCAATGAAGCAATGAATTTCTCTGGTGTTAAACAGAAAATGAAACTATGAAGTCAAACTTATAAATGCAATTCATAATTCAGATACATTAGCAATAATTATTTTTAACAAATTGTTACTGCATTATAACTACACTGCAATTACACTAATTGTATTGAAGTTAAAGTACTTGTACTATAACATGCATTTGTTTTCTTTCCTTAAACCCAGGTTATAGGGTGACCTAATTACAAGGAAGTGTTTGAACTACAAGACAACCACTCTTTGTTGGCACAAATCTAGCTGTGTTCATCATCTCAGCTAATTACAACTTGTCCTGTTCACTGCAGAAGAAACTCTTTGGCCTTCTCCAATTAGCATCATGAAAAATGCTGCAGACAGTAATTTGGGAAATGGGCAACATTTTAAAACACTGAAATTCACATTGAGGGAAAGGATGTTATCCTAACGTGGGATAAAATCACCTACCTTCATTATTGAACATCCAGTTTCAAGTTTTGTTCTCATCTAGATACAGCAAGTACCTAAACTTATACCTCCTTATTCATTCAAAGTCTGCTTAAATAAATAATGTTATTAATGGGATCTTTTTAGGTATTTGAGGTCACTCTGACAGTCTTCCATATTGGGCCAATGAAATTCTTGTGCAAACTGAGGCAATTCTTTAAGAAAACTTTTAGGGCATCAGTATGTTTTTATTTTATCAAAAGGTAATTTTTCCACATTAAATAAAAACCAGAAATACCATTATCATTGTTAAGGCAGTGTTCCTACATTGAAGACTAATATATTCTTCAGTTTTTGAAAGCACTTTGAGATCAAATCTATGTAAGAATGGAGTTCTGCTGATCACCGAAATCTAGCTATTTAATTTTAGCCCTGAGATATGGTGGTAAAATTCTGTCAGAACAGAGTTATTCAAAGAATAAAAGTAAAAGTTTCTTTTTTCTGGGCTTATTTTAAATCAGTGGTGTAAAGTAATTAAGCAAAAGCAAGTTGAAGCAGGAGCCATTGGATCTTTCTGAGACCGTCAGTCATGGAACCATGGTGAATATAGACTGAGGTCACAAAAAGTAACAAAAATTGTTTTACTGATTGCTACTTCTTGACTACTGCTGCAGTTGCTCTCAGATTACCTGGGCAATATCACTTAGACATTTGATAAGGCAAGTATCTCTTAGACACTTGAATGCTTTTCCAAAACTGGAATCTGGAAAGAGCCCTCCTTAGGAAAAGAGGGGAATAGTAATTTCTTTTAAATAAAATACTCTGTAAACTTCAAGAGTGACCATTCTCCAAAAGATTAAGTTGCTTCTAGGTAATCTCATCGTGATGAATTTTCCATGTTTTGCATATAGGCCTTTGCCAAAAAGAAGAAATATGAATTTGTTCTTTTAACCCAGCATGACTGTTTGTCATGTTGTTTGGTGTCTGGATCCCATTGTTCATGTCCTTACAGGTGATCATCTGTGACCGTTTCCCCTCTCCTCTCCTCTCCT
>VXBO01011790.1:136855-149524 GCA_013400135.1 Rhinoptilus africanus | reverse complement strand
CCGTTCCTCTCCCGCACACAGGGGGCATTTCCCAGGCGGGCGGCCAAGCCCGCCTTCACGCTGCGCCCCCGAGTACCGGGGCCGTGTCGTCCGGGCTCTCAGGGAAAGCGGGGACGCCAGGCTGCGAGAGCTGCCCCTCGCCTCTGAGCCGCGGGCCTTGCCTGGGATGCTTCACCCCCTCCCGGAGCAGGGGACCGGGGTGGCTGTGACCCCTCGCCGTGCTGGGGAGCTGCAGCGGAGCAGCTTTCGCTCAGGGTTTTTTGACACTCAGGGGAAATGACAAGTTGTAGCCCGGGCGTCCTGAGTGTTCATCCCTCTCCCGGCAGCGAGCGGGGTTTGTTTCTGGCTGGACTGCTTTCATTTCCCATTTCAAGCATTTCGGTTTGGCACGGGCTTCTCTGCTGGGTCAGGAGCGGGCAGCCTGTTTCAGAGGAGCTTAAAATAAGCTCGTTTTGGAATTGTTTATAAAAGTTTGTTTTAAAAGGCTTTGTGGGGTGGGGAGGGGGAGTGTTGTTTGAGCACGTTTTCCCCAGCAGTGCAGAGCATTTCTCAGGCCCTTGGCAAAACGTGTGTCTCTCGTGCTCTCGGCAAAACCCCTGGCGAGTGCTGTCCTGCTGCTGCGTCTGCATGGAGCCATGGGAACGAATGCCAGCCCCTCGCAGCCATCCCGAGTGCCAGCCCCTCGCAGCCATCCAGGGCAAGGGGAGCCAGAGGGGACCTCAGCCCCGGCCCAGCAATGCGCTGCTCCCAAAAATGCTGCTGGAGTAAAGCAGTTACTGGGGTGAGAAGGGGCTCCTGCTGTCCCCTGCATCAGCCGGTAAAGAAATGAAGGGGCAAGGAGGTCCCACCGTCACCCCAGCTGACTCTTGCATCGCACCGGTGCAGTGCCAAACCCTGCAGCGTCGTCACCCTACGTGCTGGACCAGTGTCAACCGGAGGAAGAGCTGGCCGTGATGGTGACCAGATGGTCCCTCACTGCCCGCGTCTGGCCGGCAGGTTGGGAACGCTCTTGGTGGCCGCGGGAGCCTTGTGTGCAGCCGCGGCGGCTGCGGGAGGCGGGGGGACAGTGGGGGGGACGCGGGGACGGCTGCAGCGTGGCGAGGGCGGGAGGCGGCCGCTGCTGCCGGCAGGTTGGGTTTGTGGCCCCGGGGTTGTGATTTCAGCTGCGCCGCATCGATGCCGGCGCCTGGAGCTTCTCCTGGAGCAACACCACAGCTCGGTGCCAGCGGTGTCAGCCCCTCCTCAGAATATGCATGTGAACAGTGAATGCTGGTGAATATGCATGTATGCAGATGTGCAGGGATGGCGCTCTCGGCTGGCTGGCTCGCTGGGGGTCGGAGGTGTGTGGTGATGAAAATGCTTTGATTTTTTTGGTGGGAATAGCTGGGGCGGTGCAAAGTGAGCGGAGCCGTGCCCACCACACCTCCCCTTCACCCCGGCTCCGCGGCACAGAGACTTGCGGGGGGGTGGGCTGCATTTCTCCCCACACCCCCAGGGGAGCACAACCCACCCCAAGGGGAGCTCAACCCTCCTGCCAGCTCCTCATCCATCCGCCACCACGGCCCCTGCAGCCGGCGGGGTGCGGAGCCTCCGGCTTTACTGAACTCTTCACTTGGGGGGAGAACAAAATTCCGCCTGCTGTTTCCGTTGCTGTTTGTTTTTCTAAGAGCTCCAGCACCAGCCAGTCGCAGGGGAACGGTTCATGTCTCCGGAGGACGGGAGCTCCTCGGGAGCCCCCGGCCCCCGTCGCTGTGGGGGGAGCAGAGACAGCCTGAGGCTGCGTGAGAACACTTTGTACCCGGCTGCGGCACCGTGCTGAGTCCCTTGAGTGAGGAGCAAATGCTTAACAACACCCTGCATGGGGCTTGGGGTTCTTTTTCTCCTCATTTCCATTTCTTGATCCAATGGCAAAAATCACATTCTTCCTCTTAAACTGGAATAAACGCCCACCTTGTCCCTGGGAGGTGCAGGGGAACATCACTCAGGGCCAAACGCGCCCTGGCGTAGCCTTCACGCAGCCGTTGGGGTCCGGGCGGTGTGTCGCAGCCGGCCTGGCCACTGGAAGGGACAGTGACGGGGCAGGCCCGGGGGGTGAGCGGTGCATCCCTGGGCAGCGCTGGAGTCAGCGCTGGCCCGACGCGTTGCTGGCCGCGGCACCTGCCCACTGCCATCTCCAGCTCAGGTGGGCACGTGGTGGTTTGCCCTCCCCAAGGATGGTCCTTGCGCCACTTCAGCTCCCGGGTTTGGGAATCCTCAGGCGGGTCAGGAGCCTTTGCCGGGCTTCGGTTCCTCCCAAGCCAGTTAAAGGCATCCAAAAGCCTTTAGGGGAAGCCCCATGGCTGGGGAGCTTGGGCCACCGCTGTGCAGCAGGACATGTCCATCCGTCTGTCCGGAGGCTGTGAGCCGGTGGGGGCCGCCTTATCTTCCTCATCAGGAGGGGGAGACGCTGGTTGTTGCCAGAGGGAGGAATCGCACGGCGAAGGGCCGGGGGAGCGCTCCATCCGGCGAGGCCGCGTGGCTGTTCCCAGTGCGAGACGGCAGCCAAGGGCCGTCGGATTCCTCTGCTCTTATTCACAGGCGGTGGCGTGAGAGCGGGGAGGGTGGGCGCCTGTCCCTGGGGAGCCGGGCACATCCCACCCCCCCCCAGCGGCTCCGCTGCTGTGCCCCCAGAGCAGGGAGGCGAGGATGCCAGCGCTGGGCACAGCGGTCCCACCGCGGCCGATGGCAGAGCAGGGACCAGGCTCCCTGTCCCGCTGCCCTCGGCAGGGCCACATCTCAGAGGGGTGACACTGGACCTGTCCCTCCTGCCAGCGCTTGGCACTGAAGGTGGGGGCCGCTGTACAGCCCAGGAGACCCCCCGGTGCTTGGGCTTGCCGGCTCTCCTGCTGATCCCCGACTGGGACATGGCTCCATGGGCACCGGCTGGGTGACACAAGCCAGCGCTCCCGGCTCAGCGCTCTCCCCGTGGGACCCAGCAGCTCTAGAAATAAATCTCAGCAAAGAAGAGGTTGGGGGGGGGCGCCCGGCGCCAGGAGCTATTTAAACCATCGTCCCCGAAGAGCGGCGGGGACGGTTCTCTGGGAGAAACGCCGGGCTGTGCTGGCAGGAGCAGCTGTTTACGGCTCGTGCCGAAATACGCAGCGTTCGCCGTGCCCTGACCTCCCAGCCTTCGTCTCGGAACAAGTCAAGAGAGGCAGAGCCAGCCCCGCGCCCGCCGCCCGGCTCCCTCCTCGCCGGGGGGTAAGGGCTGGCACAGGCATTTTCCCCCACATCCTGTCACTGGTTTTAAAAAAAAAAGAAAGGAAGAAAGAAAAACCCCCTTGCTGCCTTGCTGGAGTGTCCTGCCGGGCTGGAGTGGCCGGGCTGTCCCTCGGCCCCGGGCAGAGCCGCTGCTGGGGACAGGGGCTGCAGCCACCCCTCACGGCCGTCACCAGAGCCCCGGGCTCTGATCTGGGGGCCGGGTAGCTGAGCCCCGCTCCCCCCGGCCCCACAGCCGCCCTCGCCAGCTCCTCTCTGTGGGGTCAGGGCACTCCAATTCGGAGCGAAGATGCCGGGTGCAGGGCTCCCAAGGCACGGGAAGGAGACACCCCAGTCCCAGAGGACAAGGAGGATTGGTTTGGGGTGAGACGTGCGCCGCCGCCAGGAAAGAGCACTCGTCACGGGGCAGCTCCCATCTCCCCATCCATCAGGACAGGCTGTGACAAGCACGGGGTGACCCACGGCGATGCCGAAGCGGTTTGGGGAGGTACCTGCCCTGGGAGCCCAGCGCTGCTCAGCCTGGCCACGACCCGCCGCAGCCTCCTCTGCCCGGCAGAGCGGCTCCCGGAACCCTCCCAGACCTCCAAGATGTTTTCCCTGCCTGTTTTTCGCCAACCCAGCGGTGATCTCAGCTCCCCCAAAGGCTGCCTCGGCGCGGGCGGGAGGCTGAGCGAGGCCGGGATGGAGAGGTTCGGCTGCCAGAGGAGGGGGAGCAGGAGCCGCACCCTCCCCCTTAACAGGAACCGTCTGCGGGAGCGGCCGGGAGAGACGGCGGACGAAGGCGTCACGCAGGTCTCCCACCCGGCCCGCTTTGGCCGGTGGCCACAGCAGCGGGCTGGGAGCCGCTCTGGGAGAATGCGAGAGGGCGGCGCGGTGGCTCGCAGGAGATGCCGTGTGGCAGCTGCCCCGCGCCACCGCCGGAGCTGCGAGGAGAGCGCGGCCCCGGCTGGGATTTACCACCCCCCCCTGCCCCGTGGCTGCACACACTGCCTGGGGGTGTGGGGTCCCTGCGCGGGGGACATGCTCAGGACATCTTGGGAGCTGGCACTGAGGGTGGCATCGCCAGGCCGTTGCTGCGACCTCTCTCCCTCCCTGTGCTGGGGCTGGGGTTCCTGCTTAGATGGACCCAAATCCTGCTTCCAACGGGAAACATTTCCACCCTTGGGCAGCATTTTGAAAGGATCTGGGTAGGAGCCAGTCTGGCTGGTGTCTGTCCTCAGGAGCCAGGCTGTGGCCCTGGGGGCAGCAGGTCCCTTGGGGACAGCAGGTCCTCGGGACCCCTGTGTCCAGGTTTCCTCCGGCCTGTGCCAGTCCCCGCGGTGTGAGCTTGGAAGATACCCCCGCAGCACCAGGCTCTCTGCAGCAGAGCGGTTCCTTTTACACGTACGCCACCACCTCGGCTGGGAGCGTGGCAGCGGTTATGGTGCACAGGAACACGGATCGGCTTCAACTGCGAGTCTCCAAAGAAGCTTCCATCGTCTTAAAGCAGTTTGAAGGACGCGTTCACCTCTGAGTGGAAGCAAGAGCTGGAGCTCCGGCAACCCGTTTTCCAGCTGCAGGGATCTCCCTGTCGCTCGGGGGAGGAGGAGTGAGGGTTCAGCGGGAGCGCTCCCCGGGGCGTGCGTGCAGGGTGTCCGGGCAGCGGGGGGTCATTTCACTGACAGCATTTCTGACAGCGCCCGGAGGAGCACCCGGACTCACAGGAGGGCCTCCTGCGCCCTCCCTCAGCCGGCGGCTCTGTAACGCGCCAGCAGCCCGGGGGGCTGGGCTTTGGAGGGGAGATGACACCCTGGGCCAGGCTGGGGGGCTCTGTCCCACCGCAAGCGGCTGCTCCGCGGTGGTGCCAGGCGCTGGACGCAGGGGTGATGCCACAAGCATCACTGCTGCGGATCAGGGGCTCGTCCCCCCAGCGCCTGCCGTTCGTGGGACTTTCCTGGTTTCCCAGTGCCAGGTGCTGTGCAAACCTGATGGGCCATCTCCACGCAGCACGGGGAGCAGCTCCTGAGCGCGGCAAAGGTCGTCTTGAGGCGGGAATAACTGGAAGCAGGAGCCACTCACCCCAGGGCCGGGGTCCCCTCTGCCAGCTGGGACTGGGACACGTTCAGCGGGCATGTCCAGGGCCCCTACCCCTCTTCCCAGGGGTGAAATACATGGGGCCAGTGTGTGGACTGCCCTGTCACAAGCCGGTGTGGGGCACAGGGCCACGTGCTGGAGCGTTCGGGGCACCCCATAGCCCTGCCCCACATCCTGAGCCCAAGCCCGGGCTCCCAGTGAGCGGGGGTTTCAGGAGTGCTGGCAGCACCGTGGCATGGGGGCTGAGGCACAGCGGGGCTGGCAAAGCAAGCGGGGCGCCCACCTGGAAACGCTTTGGCACCCGCGGGTGCTGCCCACCCGCCCGTGCCCTCGGCGCCTCCTGGGCGCAGCCGCAGCCTGGGGAGGGGATGCCGATGCCAGCTGCCAGCAGCAAGTCCTGTCCCCAAACCCCACAGCACCCCAGTGTCCTCCCCCACAGCCCTGCGTGTCCCAGTGTCCCCCACCCAGCCCTCACTGTCCCCACTGCTGCCGCTCAGCCCCCAGCCTGGCTGGAGGCCTCCCTGTGTGCCACCGTGGGTACCAGGGCTGCAGATTATGCCTCCGGGCAAGGCAATGTCCCCCCCCAACACCCCTGTGCAGCGGGGTGCCTCATGCACCCCCCGAGGCACGTCCTGTGGCCTCGCTGCCACCCCTGGGGGCTCCTGGCACTGCTCAGCACGGCCCAGCTGCCACCCAGGGCTCTCACATGCCAACCTTCAGCACGCTGGGCACCCACTGCCTCACTCCTGATGGGCATGAGGGGGACATGGGGACCTTTCCTGGCTGCTTGGGAGCCCATCAGTCCCCTGGGGGCTCACATCCAGCTCCCAGCGTGGTCTGTGCTCCCCGGGTACCTGGTGCCTCTGGCACGGGGCCGGGCAGCACGCTGGCCGCTGCGCGCGCATGGGGGCCGATCACTGGCAGCACAAAGCCTGGATTGAGCAGAGCTGGCGCGGCGCTGAGCGGGACGAGGATGCTGGCAGGGAGAATCGGCTCCTCTTCTGCTTGGCCGTGCCAGCGGGCTCCGCCACCCTCCTCCTGCGCTCGTGCCTGCCAGCGAGGACGGCTGCCCGCCACGGGCACCGGGATGCTGCTGGCAGGGGAGCGGGCTGGTGCGGCTCTGGGTGAGTACCCGCCGGCACATCAGGGTGATGGACCCCCTTCCGCCGGAGCCTGGACCCCCGGCACAGATGCCAGCCTGGCACGGAGTGTGGCTGGCAGCTGGTCCCAGCTCTGGGAGCCTTCGTGGACCTGCCGGGCGGTGGGGGGAGGCTGAGCATGGTGGGCAGTGTGGAGACCAGGAGCAGCTCGTTAGCCCCTCGAGTTAATCTAATGACAGCTGATCGAAGCAGCTGGGGGGAAGCAGCTTGTTTCCCCAGTTAAGCAGGTGATGGCTGTTAGCTGTGATTTTCCTCTCCTTCCCGGCATCTTGAGTCCCCAGCTGTATCCCTGCCGAGCACCACGGCCCCAGCCTGAGCTTGGATCCCGCCTCAGTGTCCCCGTGGCCAGGCAGGAGGATGGGGATGGCAGGTCACAGGGCAAACACCATCCTCACGCGTGTGCTTACGTGTCCGTATGTGCCTGAGTGTGCACGCTTTTGCCTGTCGCAGAGGCGAGGGGCTCCTGGGCACGCGGTGGGTGTCAGGGTCTGTGCCGCCCGCGCTCCATGCCGGCTGCTCTCAGCGGAACCTCAGCCGGTCCATGGCTCCTGTGGTCTCTGGCATCCCGAAGGAAAGGGGTTCCTGTAGCTTGAAGCTTATACTGGCAAAATTGTCAGCCCCTGCGTGCCTGGGCACTGCGGGGGGATGCGGTGCCTGGGGGATGCTCAGGTGATGCTGGGTGAGACCACCCAGCTCGGGTGGTCTCAAGGCGCTTGCTCGGTGCACAGTGGAACTGAGGGGTCTGTGCTGGTGTGGGGTCAGCGCTGAGACAAACCCCACCCAGGGCAGGGTCCCTGCTCCGTCCTTTGCCGTCTCTCACAGGGGGTCTGTGCGTCCAGGGCTGCCGGCCCCAGCCCATCGGCGGAGCGGGGGTTGCCCAGGCCCCTTCCCTGCCCGCATCGCGGGTGCCAGGGCTCCTTCCCAGCCCCGGCTGGCATCCCCCTACCGGGCAGCGCTCGCCCATCGCCATCCCGGGGGCTCTGGCGCGGCCGCATCCTGCCGAGCAGAGCTCTCTGTGCAGATCCAGCTTGCGGGTGCATCCCAGTGGGTGCACGGAGAGGTGCCCTGAGGCTCCCTGGCTCCGTCTGGCCCCCAGCACATTCCCCCTCCCCACGGCTGTGGCCAGCAGCCGGCAGCTCCCGGGTGGTCCCGGCTGTCAGGCTGTGCGTGGGCTGGGGGCCACCTGCGAGGGGCCGCCTGTGTGGGACCGGCTCCCTTCCTGCCCGCTCGGGAGCCCAGCCAAGGGGGGGCCCGGATGGCTGCCGCCCCCAAGGCCATGGGGTGCAACCAGCCTTGGGAGCGGCTGTGGGGCCGGCTTTGGGCTGAGATGCTCCAGCTCATCCCATTACACCCCATGCTGGGAGACAGCCCTGCCGACCGGCGGGTGCCCGAGAGCTGAAGCAGAGGGAGGGTCTCTGGGCGCCTCCAGAGCCGCTGGGACGTTGCTAATGGGGTGGGGGACGACAGCCTGTTTTCCCCCCGGGGGGCTTCTCGGCAGGCTCTGCACCAGGCCCGGGGTTAGGGGCGATGTCTGGCTGTCGGAAAGCGTGCATGGCGCTGGGGAGGAGCTGCGTTTGCTCCTCAAAATCCTCCTGTCCTGCCTGCCCCGTCTGCTCCGCAGGTGGCAGATCCATCTCCTACCGCCTGCGTGACCCACGCGTGGGCGGGTGGCGGGAGCACCTCGGCTCCTGCTCCGCGCAGCGCCGCCGGCACCCCGGCTTCGGGGCACCCGGGCACTCCCTCCCTGCGTGCGACGCGTTTCGGCTGCGCCAGGCTTGTCCCCGGCATCCTCGCCCTCCGCTCTCTCCCCGGTAGCCAGGCAGCATCTCGGGCACAGCAGATCCGCTGGCGCACCACGTGGTGGGCAGGCACTGCCTTTCCGGATGTGCCCCCATCACCGCCGGAGGGACGGGGCCACGGGGTTGTTTGCCGGCGCTGGCAGACAGGCAGAAGCTGCCAGATCATTTCCTGAAGTGGCAGCAAAAGGCTAACGGGGAATTTCTGCCGCAGGAAGCGGAACGGGCAGCAGGAGCGTGAAGCGAGGCTAAGGCACACCTGAGCCGGCAGCGGGTGCCATGGGATGAGAGCTGTCGGAGGGTCGCTGCCAGCACCGGTGCCTTCCCTGCCACAGCCCACCCCGGCCCCGCGTGGCCGTGCAGCCATGCCTTGCAAACCCTTGTTCTCCTGGTTTGGCCGGGACAGGCTGTGGGTGCGCAGGGTGACGGCTCCTTCCGTGCTCACGTGGAAAGCCCGAGGGTGCCTGGTGCAGGGGGCTCGGCGGGGAGAAGTCAGGGAAAGGTCGGGGGGGGAATTCGGGCTGGCGAAAGCTGCCTGCTGACCCCAGGCGTAGCAAGAGGTAAGGGCAGGGGGGCAGGGTGCCTGTCCTGCCCCACACATCACCCTGCTCCCCCGGGAGTTCTCCCGCCGCCGTGCAGGGCTGTGGCTGAGGGACGCCCCGGGGCAGACGCAGCAGCGCTGGGCCGGCAGCAAGAGGCAGGTTGGTGGTGCCCGTTGGCTTGTGCCACCCGTGCTTTGGCGAGGGGCTTCCAAAGCCTTTCCCCAAGCCCCCCGGGGCCTGCCTGAGCCCAGGCTCTTGCTCCAGGAGTGGGGTGTGCTGTGGGGCCGTGCCCTCCCCGCAGACAGGCGAGGGGGGCAGCTTGAGCCGCTCCGGGATGGAGTCCAGAGCAAAGCCCAGCTGCCTGATCCCTCTTAATTGAGGGAGAGGGGAGGCTGGTGCTGCCCACGGCAGCCACACGGGCTGGCACAGCCCGACAGCGCGGGTGGTGGGGTGGCATCTCCTCTCCAGGGGTCCCACCGCTCGCCCCCCTGCTGTGGCTCCCCGGAGCTGCCGGAGGGATGCCAGCCGGCAGCCGTGCCGTGTGGGACGGGCTGGCAGGACGCTCCGGCCTCCCTGCGTCTCCATGGCTCCAGCACCCGCAGCGGGGACGTGTAGCTATATCTTTAAGAAGGGCCTGGGCTGGGGTGGGAGAAGCGTTTCCATCCAGCCTTTCTCCCGGCAAAGCTGGATCGAGTTAGCGCCAGCGAGAGAGCGGCGGAGTTGGCGCCGTGGCCGTTCCCCTGCTCCCAGGCAGGGCAGCCGCCAGCTCGCCCCGTGAGCGGCCATGGGGGCTCGGGGCAGCTGAAGGAGAGGAAGAGGAGGAGGCAGAGCTGGGTACGTAGAAGTTTTGTCCTCCTCCCCACCCGCCGGACTCCCTGCCCTGCTCCGGGGAGGGGGTGGTAGCGCCGCAGGAGGAAGGCAGGGAGCGCAGTGGGTGTGCGGCAGGGGACGGGGGGGTGCTGGCAGTGGCAGCCCAGGGGCTTGCCCGCACGGCTGGGGCTGGCAGAGCCGCCCGCTTGGCTCCTTCTGGCTCCTGGCTGAGCGGTGGGCACGGCGGGACGGGGCCTCAGCGCCTGTCCCGCGAGGGCTCGCAGTGCCGGGACGCGCCGTGGTGACAGCGGGCAGGAGCCCGTGGGGGCATGCAGTGCCCTCCGCTCCCTGGCAGTGCCCGTGCCCAGCCTTAGGGATGGATCTGCCTCTCCTTTTCCTCCCCACCCACTCGGGCTGGGGTGGGGGCATCCCCAGGGACCCCCGTTGGGAGGAAGGTGCCCAGCGTGCCCCTGCGCTGCTGCCCACCTCCTGCCACCATGGGCAGGGCTGCTGGGGCACCCGGTGGCCGTGTTGGGGGGAAGATGCCAGTGGGATGTGGAACAACAGCTTGCAGCCTGTGTGTCTCCTAATGGGCTCATAAATGGCACAAACTGGTGACAGCATCAGGGCAGGCGGTGGCGGTCCGGCTCCACGCTGGTTCTCTGGCACAGCCGGTTTGTGTGCGCTCAGGATTCCCGAGCCAGAGGAAGGTCGGGGTGTCTGGGGGAGTGGGTGCAAGTTGTTGGGGTGATCAGGGCAGGTCCCCATGTCGCCTGGGCAGCGGAGGCCTTGCAGCTTGTCCTCTGCCGGTGGCACGGTGGCCATCAGAAGACCCCGCTGCTGTGCCCAGCCTCCCCCGAGCCGCTGGGGGGTGCGGGGCTGTGGTCCTGAGCCTGGAGAAGAGCCTGGCCGTGCTACGGCCATAAGCCAGCGGGGCACCGTGATGCTGAGCCCTGGGCATGCGGGGTTGGCGTAACGCAGTGTTCGCCCCCCCAGTACGCCCACCCCGTGCACGGCGTAACCAGGGGCTCCAGCGGGCTGCTGGGGACACGGCTGCTTGGGGGAGCCAGGGCGACGGTGCCTCCAGCCACGGGCAAACTGGGAGGGCAGAGGGGCAATACCCCGTCCCAGGGAGGACGGGTTAGTCCCCGGTGCAGCTCCCGGGACACGGAGCAAGGAAATATGTTGCTGCACGGGAGGAATCCCAGGAATGCAGAACCCGGAGGGGACACGAGGTGGCACGGCAGTTTCAGCCCAGCTTTTTGGTGGCTGCAGGCGGATTCCCTGCCAGGGCCAGGCCGGGGTGGGCAGGCAGGGGGTCACCTTCAGCGGGGCGGGAGGGGCTGTTGGGCATGGGGCTCCGCATCCTGCGTCTGCTGTCCCGCTCGGCCGGCACCCGCCCGGCACCCACTGCGCCGGGATGTGGGACCCCTCAAGGTCTGGCACAGACTCTACTGGGATATAGGATCCTTTGGGGTCCGGCACCCGCTCCGCTGGGATGTGGGACCTCTCAGGGTCCAGCACCCACCCACTCTGCTGGGATGTGGGACCGCTCGGGGTCGGAGGCAGCCCTGGGAGCTGGCTCTCCGCAGAGCCTGTGTGGGGCTGCGCAGCCCTGGCCCCGCTCTGCCGGCCTTGGCCTGGCCCCGAGCCGTTGTTCTCCAATGAGCTCATCTGCTTTGCTGGTTATTATTTTTTAACGTGGTCTCTTGGCCAGAAAATAATCAGCTCATCCACTTAGTGAGTGTTTATGGCTTCTTCAAGGAAGCTGCTTTCTCTGCCAGGAGAGGGGCTACTTTGGAAATGGGGAGCTGAGCCGCTCACTGTGCTCGGGGATGGATGGAGCCGCAGGCATGGGATTTTCCCCGGCTCCATGCCACGGGCGCAGGGAGCTCGCTTGGGCTGCAAGAAGCGCGCAGCTGGGAAAGAGGAGGTGGGCTGCACGCAGGCGGGGGCTCGGAGGAGGACACGGGGTCTAGGGCTTCGCCACACGAGATGAGGAGTAGCCGGGAGTGATGAGCTGCTTGCTCGGCTCCCCGGGACAGGGTGCGCAAAGACAGCCGTGCTGCCGGATCGCGGGGCCCACCGCCGGCTGTTTGCGGAGGTGCCACCGCAGCCTGGCTCGACACCGCGGGCCTTGCCTTGGCTGGGGGCTTGGGGGAATGGGAGAAAACATTTTCTCAACAGCATTTCTGCAAAGCGCCCCAAGCCCACCTCAGTCCTTCTTCCCGGAGAGCACGCAGGGGCCGGGGCGAGGTGGGAGGACGCCTGCGCTGCCCGCAGCCCCGCGGTGGGCTGCCCCCAGGAGCCGAGGCGCTGCCGCAGCCCTGCCACTGCACGGGGGCACGGCACGGGGCCGCGGGAGCCGGGGGTGCCACCGCAGGGCCCCCGCACCGCTGCGGCTGTCACACCCACCTGCTCCCACATCAGTCACACAAACCGCTCCTTGCGCCAAGTACTGATCCAATTTGTGGCTGTTTCCATAACAACCTCCCAGCGCTTTCTGGTCCTTTCTGTCACTACGCGGATGCCGAGGCTCTTTGGCGTGTAAGGGATGCTCTGGCCTGGGACGGGGCTGAGCCATCGCCGAGCACCTCTGGCTCCTGGGGGCGAAGGGGTGCTCCCCTGTTGGAGGCCGGGGCACGTTCAGCAAGTTTCCCCCGACCTGGGAGTGTTTTTTCCCCCCATCAGAGGGCTACGGTGAGGTTTGGGCTGGGGGGAGAAGGAGCCTAAGGGCAATAGTTGATCCAGGTGTGCAGCCCTCTCATGGGGGGTGCCCGAGCTCAGCCCTGTGCAGATGTGGCACTGCCCGGGATGCTCGGTGCCAGGGATGGGCCCCTGGAGGTGCTGGCAGGCAGAGAGCCCCCAGTTTCTCCTACCAGAGCCCCCATCACCCGCAGGCCTGGCTCTTGCAGGCTCCCATGGCTCTCACTTTGGCTTTTCCCCATGGGGTGCCAGCCCCGAGAGCTCACCCCACACCCTCCCATTGCTCCAGCGCGCGGCTCGAGCTGCTCTCAGAGCTGCCACCCT
>VXBO01011790.1:113646-125642 GCA_013400135.1 Rhinoptilus africanus | reverse complement strand
CCCCCCCCAGCCCTGGCATTCCTCCTTGGGGTCTGCCTTCCCCACCTCCGGAGCAGCCTGTGCTGAGCAGGGACAGTAAGCCAGCCTGGGGACAGCCACACGTGCCTTGGCGCTCCTCCTGCCCCTGGAGCAGAGCTGTGCCCCCCGGGCGGGGGCTGGAGCGGGGTGCCAGGCGCCGTTTCTCTTGCAGAGGAGTATGAGGAGCAGTACGCCGAGAGCAGGGTCACCGGGCAGACCTTCCGCGCCGCCGGTCACCTGCCCCCCGACAGCCCCCCCGAGCCGTCGCCCCGACCCCCGCCTGCCAAGCGCCTGGAGTTCGTGCTTATGGTGAGTGCCGGGGCAGGGGGACAGGGCGGCGCGGCCCCGGCATCGCCCGCGGGAGAGGGGCTGGTGGGGACGGGCAGGCAGCAGGGCCGGGGGGGCCGTTTGTCTCCCAGCCTCGTCCCTTTGGTGGGTCACCTGCCTTTCCCCCCGCAGCCCCCGAGCCGGCAANAAAAAAAGCCTGGTGTTAAGGCACGTCGTTATGGTAACACAAATTATAAAAGTAACTAGGCTAGGGACGTGGCACCTTGCTTTCGGGTGCTGGGCGTTGTGCAGGCTCTGCCGCTCCGTCAGCTGGAGCTGGGGGGGAGGGTGGCCCCCGGGGGCAGCAGGGGTGATGCTCGGGATGCGGTGCCGGTGAGCTGGGGCACGGCTGACTGCAGGAAGAGGGGGAGACGGCTTGTGCAGGGGCTGTCAGGGAGCCCAGCCCCATTTTTTGGGCCGTTACCCTTCCCTCAGGCAAGCGGGGCTCCCGCTGCCGCGGCCGGGGTCTGGCTGGAAGCGGGGTGCCGTGGCCAGCACGGCCGTGTTCTGGCAGCTGGGGCGGTGGCGTGCTCGCTGGGACGGGCACGGCGGGTGGCAGAGGGGAGGTTTGTCACGCTGGTAATAGGAGTGCCTGGAGCAATGGGGACGGGGAGGGGCACACTGGCCTGCACCCCCAGCGCCACAGGAAGCCCTCAGCCTGTCCTTGCTGCTCTTCCCTGCAAAATGTGAGTCGAACGGGCTGTGCATCCCCCAGCCCGGCGCGTGGAGCGGTGCCAGCTGCTGCGCGGGAGAGTCCCGGCCACCAGACAGGGCGAAGGGATGTCGGACCCTGGTCCCTGGGGGTGACACCCAGGCCGGGGGGTGACACCACGCGCAGGACCTTGTGCAGCGCCCGATGCCGACAGCGGTCGTCCCTCTGCCCACACCAGGGGCAGCTGGAGAAGGATTAGCCCTAAATCCCCAGGGATGAGACCCTGGCCATCCACGAGCCCCCTGTTTAAAGCTCATAAACCCACTCTCTGCCCTGGCTGCCCGGGCCGGGGTGGGATGTGCTCGGCAGGCAGGGTGCCGGCAGCGGCACTCCCTTGGCTCGGGCACAAAACCGCGCTGGGTCGGAAACCCACATCCGCTGGGGCCAGCGCTGCTCCGGGAAGGAGGTGCCGGGGCTGCAGGGGTTCCCGTGCCAAAGCCTGTTTGCCGGGGCACCGCTCCGCTCCCAGCACGGCCAGCTTGCTAGTGAGCCTAAATCCTCTCCCGGGGACTTTTCCACCGATGTGGGTGTTACAGAGGGTCTGGGCAACTGCCCGGCCCATCCCCGCAGAGGTTTCCTTCCCTGGAGACCGTTGCAGGGCGCCCACCGCCGGGGCAGGGCGTGTTAACCTCGCCGAGGAGGGTGAAACCAGCGTGATGAAAGACACCCTGTCCCCTCGCTCCTCCTTTTCGGTTGCAACTTCTGCTCTTCCGCAGCCAGGAGGTTGCTTCACCAGAGCGTGCGGCGTTTCCTGTGCCCAGGAGCAGCCCAGCAGTCACCCGGGGCAACAGGGCTCGCTTCCTTCCCCAGTTTCACCCTGCTCCCTGCATGGCTTGTCCTGGCAGCCCACAGGGACCGCATCCAGCCCCCGGAGCGGCAGTGGTGGCAGTGATGGGGTCTGGTCCCCGCTGGCAGCAGCCTGCCTGGGTGGCTTTCCTGGGGTAGGACAGCCACATCCCAGTCCCCGCATTCCTAGAGAGACCGAGGACAGGATGAGCGTGCTGTGCCAGCGCGGTGCGGGCTGGGAGCCCCCGGCAGCGCTCACCGGGCAGCCGCCCACCCGCCTTCCTCTCACTCTGCTCCCTCCTGCCCGCAGCCACCTCTAACCTGGACCTCGAGAGCAAGAAAGCCGCCCACCCCAAGCTGTCATGGCAGCAGCCCGTGAACGTCTTCCTGGCGGCCGGGCGCCCGCCGGGCATGGAGCAGCTGCACCAGGAGGCCCAGCTCAACCTCCAGAGCTTGCTGCAAGGTAGCGGGGCAAGAGGGGCTGGGGGAGGGTGGCAGGGATGGGTGCTGCCCCGGGGGCGCGACTGCCACGCAAACAGCGAGGTCGTCTCCCCCGTGCCCGTGTCCGAGCCGCTGCTCACACCTCACCGAGCTGTGGAGTCGCGTCCCCGGTGGGTCCCAGCCTCCAGCAGCCCCTCTCTGGTCTCTGCTCCCCAGTCACTGCTGCAAGTGGGAAAGCAGCCGGGGCCAAGAGCAGGAGCCTGCGAGGGCCGTGGAGAGCCGGCCGCCGCACTGTCTAACCAGATCAGCGTGGCTGTTGATTTTGTTTCCTTACAGTTTCTTACCCAAGCCGTCCCGCGGGCTGGGCTCGGATGCTTTGCAGGCATCGATTAGATCAGCAGCCCGGCCTTCCCCCGGCTTGTAATCTCATTAAGTCAGCCTGAGCAGACCTGGTTTCCGCCAGGCCATAACAACCAGCATTAATTAGCTCAACAATTACAGGATGGGGAGACACTGAGTTCCCTCCTGGCTGTCCCTGGCTGGGCTCTGCTTCCCCACGGGACCCACCGTGTCCCCAGATAGCCCCTGGGAGGAGCAGGGTGGGCTGCCAGGGTCTCAGCACTGCCTCCCCCCCCCCCAGCCCTGGCATTCCTCCTTGGGGTCTGCCTTCCCCACCTCCGGAGCAGCCTGTGCTGAGCAGGGACAGTAAGCCAGCCTGGGGACAGCCACACGTGCCTTGGCGCTCCTCCTGCCCCTGGAGCAGAGCTGTGCCCCCCGGGCGGGGGCTGGAGCGGGGTGCCAGGCGCCGTTTCTCTTGCAGAGGAGTATGAGGAGCAGTACGCCGAGAGCAGGGTCACCGGGCAGACCTTCCNGCCGGCAAGCAGGCGAAGAGGAGAGCACCGGCACGACCGCGCTGGGCGCTCGGCCGCCCGGCGCCTCCCTCAGCCTCCCCACCAGCCCGGACAAGGAGCCAGCCTGGAGCAGGGCCTTCCCCCTGCCCACCCTGGAGGAGAAGCAGTGGCACCAGTCCTGCTCCGTCCAAACCAACATCGTCCCCATCAACGTCTCGGGTAGGGCAGCACCCCCGGGGGCAGAGGCGCGAGAGGCAGCCCCGGCACCGGGGTGGGGTGCGGGATGCGGGCGAGGATGCGCCCAGCGCCTGGCTGCGGCGGGAGGGGCCGGGGCTGCGAGCCGGTGTCCCCGCGGGGCAGGCGGGCGTCTGTCATTCCCACCCCATCTGTCCTGCCATCCACAACTCTGTGTGTCCGATCCGCCGGCCACGCCACCGTCCGCTCTCTTGTCCGCACCGTGCTGCCCAGCCCGCCGGTTTGTTGTCACCTTGGCTCTCGCCACACTCCATGCGGCCAGCCTGCCTCGCCTGCCTGTCCGTCCGTCCATCCTCATGGGGCTGCAGCTCCCACCAGCACGGTCCTGCCTGCTCCTTGCGGGCACGAGGGCCACGCTCTGCCCCCAGGTCGGAGCCTGAGGCCGGTGGCTCAGCAAGATGCACCTTCTGAAGGCCAAAGGTGTCTTCGCACCCTTTTCCTCCGCGATGGAGAGACGTGGGGGGACCACGCTGGTCCCTCTCCCCGCCCTCCTGTTCCTCATGGCCCCATTAACAGCGAAGCCCAGGCGTGCGGGGTCCGGTCTCACCAGCACAGACCAGAGCAGGGCCAGCCTCCACAGCTTTCCGTGCATCCCACCTCCATCTGCAGCATCTCCGTCTTCCTGCCGTCCGGCAGCGCCCACCGTGTCTCCATCTCCCCCACAGCTCACCCCGCATGGCTCACCACCCTCCCGCCATCCCGTGCCTGCCTGCCGTCGCCATCCCAGGCCGGGGGACGCCCATGGGACACGCAGGGATGGAGGGGGACTGAGTCCCAGTCCTGGCAGCCCCTCCCGGCACCCCCACGTACAGCCTGTTTGTTTTGGCTACAGGGCAGCACTTTGCTAGGCACGCGAGTGCTCGTCACTCCCTCTTTAACACAGAGACCGCGATGAACCCCAAGTCCACCCTGCGGCGTAGACGGACCATTATCGGATTCCCTAACCTGTCCCTGCGAGACCAAGGTGACAGCAAGAACCGCGCAGCCATTTTCGTGCCCCGGCAGCACCTGGGCAGGGCTGGCACCACCGGAGCTGCCCTGACGGCAGGCAGAGCCACCCCGGGGGCTGGCAGCCAGCCGGGTCACAGATGGGCTCCCCCGGGACACGCTGGTCTTGGGGCCATAAAGGCCACCGCAGTGGCTGTGCTCCCTCCTGGGGCACCGGGTGCTGGGCACACTGATGACACCAGGCTGGCCTTGGGGCTGGCAAGGCATCGGGGACAGACCCTTCACCCAGAGCTGGGGTCCTGCACGCACACGGGGCGAGACGGCCGCCGAAATTTCTCCTAGAGACTGGGGTCACCCAGCTTTGGCTCCGGCAGCTCCTGCCCCGTGTCCACCCTCCCTGGCCGGGGCGGCAGGGTACGCACCCTGCCTGGGGCTTTGCTGGGGCTAGGGACCAGCCCTGCTGGCGTGCGGAGGGCACTCAGGTGGCCGAGGGTGCCTGCAGCGCTCCCGGCACAGCCACAGACCCGTGTTGGACCCCATGGGGACAGCAGCCATCCTGGATCAGAGGCCTTGTCATGCCATCCCCTGTGGAAGGTGTAGGGAAACCAGAGCCAGGCTCTTCCCAGAGGCAGGCAGGGACAGGAGGAGGAGAAAGCATGGCATCAGCTGCACCGGGGGAATTGTCACTGGGTCGGAGGAAGGTTTTACCCCATGACAGTGGTCAAACCTCCAAGAGCTTGTCACGGTTCCTCCCTTGGAGATGGTCAGACCTCAACCCGCTGCAGCCTTGAGTGTCCTGGTCTGCTGGGTGTGCGCTGAGCGGGGTCCCCAGGTCCTTCCCCATCCCAGCTCTTCCGCGATGAGATGGCACTGTGAGCCGTCCTCTCCCTCCCCAGCCCGGGCGGCGATGCCTTCCTCTGCTCTTCCTGGTCCCCATCTGTGTCCCCACCACGGGGTAGCGTTGAGGCAGCACTTTGGTTGCTGCGGGGCCCATGTCCCCATGGGTAGAGACTCCTGCCTTGATTGCTGAGTTCTCCGTGGCATGTCCCAGCCAACAGATCCCAGGCTGGAGGGTTAACCCAGGCCAGGGACTGTCCCCACTTGGGTTATGGCCATGCCATAGAGGGGGTAGGAGGGCATCTGGTAAGAGGGTGTCGACTCATCCGCTAGGGCACGTTTCATGCCTGGGCAGAGATGCAGCCCCAGACATCAGCCACAGGGTGGGACCAGTCCTGGCCCCACGGCAAATGGGACAGGACCACGCCACCGACCCACTGGCGGAGCGCGAAGCGGGATGATGCTCACCCGGGCTGTGTCTCTCCTCGCAGGCAGCGCCAACGGCCCCACGTTGAACACACACGCGCCCATCGCCGAGTCCCTCTCCTGCAGCTTTGTCCCCGAGACCGCGAGCGGGGCGAAGGCCCCCCAGGAGATCAGCCCCCGCCAGCCCCTCTCTGCCCCGCTGAGGAAGACCTTCAGCGACCTCGGGGCCCGCTGCTGCCCTCCACCCGCCGCCATGGACGGCACGGCCACCCCCTGCGCCGCTGCCTGCAATGGGCCTCAGGGCACCTCCTTCTCCCCACCATGGAGCGCCCTGGGCTACGCCAGCCCCCCCAGCCCCGCCGCCGGCCAGGGCAAAGGGCCCACCTGCACCTCGCCGGGCGGCTCCATCCCATCGCCCAGCCCGGGCTCACCCACCACCGCCTCCTTCTTCATCGCCACGGAGGAGCACATGGACAGCAACGGGCCCGGCTCCTTCTCCGGCGTGACGCCCGAGTCCCCCCCCACCTCCGGGGGTGGCCAGAGGTGCCAGAGCCGAGAAGCCAAGGTGAACCTCTTGCCAGGAAGTCAAGAGGAGCCGGAGGCGGCGTCGGAGCCATCGCGGCTGGAGGTGGAGCGGGCAGGGTGCCGGTTCCGCGAGCGGTCGCTGTCGGTGCCCACCGACTCGGGCTCCCTCTGCTCCGTGGACATCGCGTACGCTGAGACCCGGCGGGGCAGCGCCAACTACGCCCTGGGCTACCCCAGCGCCAGCTCCGAGGGCAGCACCAGCGCCGACAATGTCTCCCTGGGGCTGGAGCAGGAGGGCCAGCGGCGGCGGCGCTCCAAGAGCATCTCCCTCAAGAAGGCGAAGAAGAAGCCCTCGCCGCCCACGCGCAGCGTCTCTCTGATTAAAGAGGGGCAGGATGACGCCGTGGGGCCCAGCTTGGTGCTGCCCAAGGATCACCGGCCCAAGAGCCTGTGCATCGCGAGGGAGCCGCAGGGCCACCGGTTGGTGCACGCCGACCCCCAGGGGCGCCTGGGGAGGGAGCCCGACGGCACGGCCGCCCCCCACCAGTGGCATCTGGCTGACTGGAAGGCCAGCGATCCCTACCGGTCCCTCTCCAGCTCGAGCACGGCCACAGGGACCACGGCCATCGAGTGTGCCAAGGCACGGGGCAGCTCCGAATCCCTCGCCTCCCCCTCCATCTCCAGGGCCACGACGCCCTCCCAGCTCTCCGCCGAGGCAGACCTCAAGACCTGTTCCCCAGGCCGGCCCACGGGGCTGATGTCCCCGTCCAGCGGGTACTCCAGCCAGTCGGAGAGCGCGACCCCCACCGTCCCCACCTCCACCATCCTCGGGCACTCCCCACACCAGGTGCGGGTGAGGCCGCTGGTCCCCGAGAGGAAGTCCTCGCTGCCCCCCACGTCCCCCATGGAGAGGAGCCCCAAGTCCAGGCTGTCCTTTGACCTGCCACTCTCTCCGCCCGCCCACCTCGACCTCTCGGGGCTGAAAATCTCCCTGAAGGGAAAGACGAAGGTCAGCCGGCACCACTCCGACTCCACCTTCGGCACCAAGCTGGCCCAGAAGACCAGCCCCATCACGCCCATCATGCCGGTGGTCACACAGTCCGACCTGCGCTCCGTCCGCCTCCGCTCCATCAGCCGCTCGGAGCTGGAGGACAACGCCGACGGCCCGGAGCACGTCCAGGAGCCGCCACGCGGTCCCTGCCTGGGGCTGGAGAGGAAGGTGAAGCCGCCGGTGGCAGAGAAGCCGCCACTGGCCAAGCGTCCCCCCAGCATCCTGCCCAAGCCCCCAGTTCTGCGGGAGGAGGGTCCCCTGTCCCCCACGTCCCCGCCGGGCACCACCACCAAGGAGAAGGGGCTGCCACAGGACGGCTTCATAGTGCTGCGGAAAGGGGAGCTGAGGAGGGGTCTGGGGGAGCCCCCCTCGTCCCTGGCACCAGCGGGACCCCGGCGGCTCTCGCAGGGCAGCCTGGAGGACGAGCCACGGCCGGAGCGGAGCGGTGCCAGCGAGGGGGAGCGGAGGAAAGCCAAGGTGCCGCCACCGGTGCCCAAAAAACCCAGCGTCCTCTACCTGCCTCTCGCCCCGGCCCCGGCGCAGCTGGGAGCCGGCCTGGGGGAGCAGGCGCCCACCCCCAGCCCCATCATCACGCTGGACGCCGACCCCGGCTGCTGCAACCCCGACACTGAGGACCCGCCGTCCCCGGAGGGCCTGGGCACAGGACAATCCGGCGACCCTGCCTCGGAGCAAGGTGAGGGGCTCCTATGGTGGGTGTCAGCCCAGGGACAGGGGTCCCCCCGTGCCCACACAGGGCGGTTCACGGCTGCCTTCTCCTCCCCGCATGCAGGCAGCTCGGCGGAGGCCGGCATGGAGGAGAAGAGCTTCGCCAGCGACAAGACGGCCGACTCCATTGCGGAGGAGGACGACGATGTGTTCGTGACGTCCCGCACCACAGAGGATCTCTTCACCGTGATCCACAGGTAGGGCTGGTGGGTGACACTGGACGGGCGTCCTGCCACGGTCCCAGGGCAGTGTACCCCCCCCCCNNGTTCCCCCCCCCCCCCCCCTTCAGTTTTCCACACCGGGGCCGATGCTCACAGCTGGGGACATCCCAGCTCTTGCTGCATCAAGTGCTTTGGAGTTTGGCACCTGAGCCTGTGGCCAGGCTGGGTCACCAGCTTGCAGGGGGGGTGCTCCACTGCTCCATCAGGCTCGGGGCAAGTTGGACCTAGCTGCCAGGAGAGGGTTTGCCAGCAGCTACATGCATCGCCTGCCGTGCCCGGGTTGTCTTCTTGCCCCGGCGGAGCAGGCGCAGCCACAGCCGGGCAGGCATCGTGCCCTTTGCTGTAGGACCTCGGCCCGTCCGGGGCGAGCTCCCACCGCATGTCTCTCCGGTGCCTAGGTCGAAGAGGAAGGTCTTGGGGCGGAAAGAGCCTGGTGACACCTTTGGCAGCCGGCACAACTCCCACTCGCCCGTAAAGACTTCGGGCTCCCCGACCGGCGAGTCGCCGGCAGCAGCGGGCAGCAGCGGGAAGTCTTCCAGCAGGAACGAAGACTTTAAAGCCCTGCTCCAGAAGAAGAGCAGCAAAACCAGCCCTGGTACCCGGCCATCTGCTGCTGAACTGCTCAAGACCACAAACCCACTGGCTCGGAGGGTCATCACAGAGTTTGCCCCCGAGCTAGAGGGTGCGAACAGCCCCAAAAGCCAGCCCTAACCTTGCATGGTCCCTTCTGGCCATGAAGGGCTGGAGATGGCTGCAGAGGAGGGTCGCTGCGGAAGGGGTGTCCTGGCTGCCCGGGTGAGTCCTTGTGTCCCACCGGGGGTTTTCTTCTGCTTTTGTTTCTTCCTTGGAGAGCCGCCGGCTGGGAGGCAGCGTTTGGAGCCCAAGCCCCCGTGTCTCTGGTGGAGCTGAGCCCTTTCCAGGAGGGAAGAGGCAGCACCGGGGCTGGGACCGTCCCCGGCTGAGCTGGCTCCCGGGACCGAAGGCACCTGCTCGGGAAGCAGAGCGGGACTGCAGCCCCCGGCGTCGCTCAGCGCCTGCGGTGGAGCCGGCTTGAAACTGTTTGGTCACTTCGGCATGTGGTACTTTAAATGGCTTTTCTAATGCACAGTGGTGATGATGTTTTATTCTCTTTCCTTTGACATTGTACCTTGAGTTTCCCAGGCAAAGATCCCAGGTTTGAGTTCGGCTGGATACACAGGGACGTACTTTGGGAAGACGTAATGGGGCCGGCTGGAATTGAGGTTGCTTTTGAAGAGCCACAAGCGGTTCCCCCTCATCGTTCGAGCATCCTCCCCACCACACGGGGAACAGGCACCCCGGCGTCCGCGGCCAGCGCGACGACCTCAAGCCAAAACCCAGCCCCTCCAAAGCCCCCAGAATGCTGCATTTCGGAGCTCCTCAGCTCTCAGTCCAAAAGCAAACCCCGGGGTCGCCTCCGCCGCCCACCCTGGAGAGCCTGACGGCCCCGGCCGCAGGGGTCAGCCAGCTCCCCGCTCCCCGCCAGCCTCCCGGCGCCAGCGGGTCCTGCTCCGGGCCATCGACTCGGGGTGACGTGGGGTGCGGGCGGCTCTGACGCTGCGGGACGGGCGGTCTGCGGCAGGACAGCACTGCCTGGGGAAGCCCTTCCCCAGCTCTGCTTCTTGCATGGCACCGAAGGGCCCTGTGGCAGCATCTCCTGCAGACATCAGCCACTGGAGGTCCTGGGCTGCCAGCGAGCTGTTGGCCAAACCCATCCAGACGTCACCTGAGCCTCCTCCCAGGTGACTCCTGGGGTCCCTCCGGGATTACCCACAGCTCCATACGTGCCTGCTGGCTGCCGTGGAGCTGTGTGAGGCCGAGCAGGATGCGTGCCAGTGCCGCTGGCAGTGCAGGGACTGCACAGCACCGCTGCCCAGGGAGTGCTGTTGGCAGTGCCACCGTCCCCCTGGCACACACGGGTCCCCGAGCCAGGCAGACTGTGCTCCTCGGAGTGTCCCGTGGGCCGGGACGGAGCCGTGCGGCGGAGCCCATGCGGTGTGTGCCTGCAAGGCTGCCTGTGCCGGTGCTGTGAGGAGGTGGCAATGCCACAGCGGCGCAGGGGTGTGCGGTGCTGGCATGGCCGCACTGCCCAGCTCTGCCAAAGGGATGGTTTGCGCATCACTGGCTGCGGTGCCAGCCCTTGCCCGGGGTGCAAGGGAAGGTGCAGGGTGGGATTTGTCCCCCTCGTCCCCAGCTGCAGCTTACTGGCTTGGCTCCAGCATGGGAGCTCCAGCTGCCAGCAACCGCGGCCACATGAGGGGCTGCGGGGCCGGGACAGGGAGAAGAGCAGGACAGAGAGGAAATGCCAGCCCCGGCTCGGAGCAGGAGCGTGGCTGTGCGCCCGTAGCAAGAGAGAAAGGGCTGGGCTGCAGCTGTCAAAGAAACAGGGTGTTTAGGAAAGTTTCCGCTTTATTTCTTGATCTATTTCCACAAGCTCCGGCGTGCCCAGCCCTCCTGTGCGTGGGGGAGAGCGATGTGGCCGGATCCGGGCAGCAGTGGGGAGAGGGAGGCCCCATGGCAGCACTACAGGTGCCCTGCGAGGGGCCAGGGCTGCTCAGGGGGGGTTTCTGCCCCCCTCCATGCACACAGCCGGGCCCTGGGAGCGCAGCCCTCCATGGACACCTCCCCATCCACACGCCCGGGCTGCATTTCACCCTCAAAGAGGCTGCGCCCTCCTGGCGGTTGGTTCCCTCTCCCCTCCCTCCCGTTTACTTGCACATTGCTCCCTTCCTTCTCCCGGGGTTGCAGATTTAAGCCTGTCATTAAGATCCAGGCTGAGAAACTCAGGAAAAAAAAAAAAAAAAAAAGCTCTAACAAATTTCCATGCTCCATCTCCCTCCCGCAGCACCCAGCCCTCCTGCTGCTCCCGCGCCCGGCGGCAGGGTGCTGGTGTGGCAGGGATGGGGCTGCGGGGGCGGGAGAGGGAAGCTCTGGGGACGGGGACATTTTGCACATGACTGCTCAGGAAAGCGGTGGTGGCGGAGGCGGTGGGAGCGTTAGCGGCCGGGGGGATGGCAGCCGGCAAAGCGGTCTGGGGATGAGCATGGGGTGGGGACACCCCTGCCGTCACCCGGCACCGCTGGCAGCGAAAGCGGCGTCTGCTACCACATGGAAAGGTGTGGGAGGCCCGGGGTGAATCCTGAGCTGAGGTGGGGCCGTGGCACAGAGACTCACATTTCCCTGGCCGGAGGAACGGCTCTTGCCAGCGGAGCCGGCCAGCTCCAGGCCGAGAGCTCGTTCCTGGCCACTTGCTTCCTCCTCCCTCCGGCTGCGGATGCAGAACCATTTCCACGGCTGCTTCGCTGCGGGAAGAGCAGCTCACGGTGCCTGGGGAGAGCCCGGCCAGCGGCATCCCCTGGCCCCGCCATGGTGCGGGCTTCTGAATGTTGTACTTTTTAATCTCGCCGGCTTGGTAAACTGCTCCCTGCTGACAGCTGCCTGTGCGTGCTGGTTCTTGTGGCTGCTGAGGGGGGCCGGAGCCCCCGGGAAGGGTGCTGGGGGGAGCCGGGGGGGGACAGACACCTCCTGATGCCCCTCGGGGGGCTGAAGGGGACTGGGCCCACACAGCCCCATCCGCCNCGGGCAGCCCGGGGGCCTGGGCGCGGTGACGGCGGCAAGATGGCTCCCAAAGGGAAAGGCGGCGGCAAGGCCGGCAAGGGTGAGCGGGGCCGGGGGGGGACGGCCGGGCTCCCGCGGGCGGCGAGGGCCCGGCCGCTCTAAGGGCGCTGCGTTCGCAGGCGGCGACAGCGGCGGCAGCAGCGAGGGCAAAGCCCAGGGCCCGAAGGGAGGCGGCAGCGCCGTGAAGGTGAGCCCGGGGGGCGGCGGGGTCCCCCGGCGGCGGTGAGGCCGGGCGG
>VXBO01011790.1:80112-110791 GCA_013400135.1 Rhinoptilus africanus | reverse complement strand
TCTGGCTGAACAATGTGTTGTTAATTTCAGACTTTAGTCAGTTAGACGAGGCCCAGCTAAAAAGTAAAATTCCAAATTAGAAAATTGGTTCCATTTTACCTCAAACCAGGACACAAGGACAAGGTTCTTCCAGTTTTAAGCTTGCATGGTCCTGAACTATGAACCCACTTCACAGCTTCATTATGCCTACAGTACCAGAGAGAAATATTTAATCCATGGGAGCTGAACTGTATGTGGGATGAGGGTAGGAGGACTTTCTTACCAGACAAAAAGCAGTTCAAAGCTTTGAAACCAATATTTCTCCCTCCTGCTGCCTTTGTGCGAGAACAGGCTTTGACTGTGCTACCGCATTGGATTTGTGTGGCAAGATCTNTGGAGCAGGTTTGCTGGCAGGACTTGTGAGCCCCCACGCTGGAGCAGCCTGTTCCTGAAGGACTACACCCTGTGGAAGGGACCCAGGCTGGAGCAGCTCGTGGAGGACTGTCTCCCATGGGAGGGACCCTACGCTGGAGGAGGGGAGAGTCTGAGGAGGAATCGTAGAGTTGTCAGGGTTGGCAGGGACCTTAAAGCTCATCTAGTTCCAACCCCCCTGCCCTGGGCAGGGACACCTCCCACTAGATCAGGTTGCCCAGAGCCCCATCCAGCCTGGCCTTAAAAACTTCCAGGAATGGGGCTTCCACCACCTCTGGGCAACTTGGGCCAGTGTCTCACCACCCTCATGGTGAAGAAAAGGAAGGAGCAGGAGAGAAACGTGTGATGAACCGACCACAACCCCCATTCCTGATCCCCCTGTGCTGGCCTGGGGGGAGGAGGTAGGGAAAATTGGGAGTGAAGTTGAGCACAGGAAGGAGAGGTGGGGGGAAAGGTGTTTTAAGGTTTAGGTTTTATTTTCTCACTATCCTCCTCTGATTTGATTGGTAACAAATTAAATTAATCTTTCCCAAGTCTTCAGTGTGTTTTGCCTGTGACTGTAATTGCTGAGTGATTGCTCTGTCCTTATGTCAAATCTGGACCCTTTCATTGGATTTTCTCTCCCCTCTCCAGCTGAGCAGGGGAGTGATCCAGCAGCTTTGGTGGGCACTGGGCATCCAGCTGGGGTCAACCCACCGTAACCACTCAGAGGGAAACAAAGGGGGGGGGCAACAAGGTCAGATTAGAGACTCCTTTGAAGCCCTTGATTCCTCCAGCGATATCAAAAGGTTTGAGGTGTTCAGCCCCTTGAAGCAGTCAAGGCCTAATTGCTGTTCACTCCTCTGCAGTCCCCCACCCGCACACCCCTTCTGCAGCAACCCCCCTCTGGCAGGGGCTGGAGCAGAAGGGTTTCTGCAGCACTGCCCTCCGTGCTGGACTGGCCCAGGCAGGCACTGAGCTGGCCCCCATTGCATGGAGGAGCAAGAGCAGCAAACAGCTTTTCTTTTTCCCCTCCCCCACAGCAAATACGCTCTCAGACCAACTTAAAAGCAGGTTGCAGGAGTTCTGTTCTCTCCTTTGCACCCACACGCGGCTCACCCAAACGGTGGGTGACCTCCAGGAGCAACTTCGGCTTATTTCAAGGCAAGGAGGGAGGAACTACAGCAGCTTGAGCTGAGACTGCGTGAAGCTGCCCTGGAAGCGCACCCTCAGCATCCTCTCAGGGGAGAGGCAGCCGCAGAATCCACCGAGCAGAGAGATGAAGCCAGGGCTGCAAGCTTGGAGAGGGGATTAGACAAAGACAACTTTTTCTGTTAACAAATCAGACAGCAGCGTGAACCGTTTTCACCTTTCTGAACCGAGTCCACAGTGAGGTCCCTTCCCCAACACCTGACAACTAGATCCTCAGACTGTTTCCTCACGCAGGAGGAGATGCTGAATTTGCTCGGTCGCCCTGAAAGAAGTGCATATTGTATCTGTCAGCCTTAAGCTAGGTCAAAAAGTTGCAGTGATGTAGTTCAGACAATTATTTAATGAGAGAAAGTAAGACTGTTCTTAATGAACATAATACATTTTACATAATACAATTGTAAATACATGTTTCATTTCTGGGCTAGCTCTCTATATAAGTTTAACATCAGCAAAACTTCAGATCTCCACTTTTTAGGTCAAGAGCTTGCAGGAAACAGTTCAACGCCTCCTGTAGCTCTCCACCATCCTTAAGTTTCTTCCCGCTGTCTGCCAAGGTATTGTAATTGCTTATGGCAGGAGGGGAACTCTGACCAACCCCTTTTTCAGAGGCGCTCTCCTGGGTGAAGTGCTTTATTTGCTCACCTGCCTGAAGCTCAGCATCACCAGTGGATTCCTCCTGTCTCATCTGCTTCCGACGGCTCAGAGGACATGCTCTCCAGATGGAAGGATTCCTCAGCTGTATCAAGTGTTTCTCCAGCAGGTTCTTCTTCAGGCTCAGCAGTCTCCCCGCTACACTCCTCAGCTTCTTCTTCCACAGGGTCATCTTGTTCCTCATTGCTGTCATCATCATCATCTTCTTCATCATCATCAGTGGTTCCCATGACTTCTCCAATATCCTCAACCTCGTCTACCACCTTGTTGATTAGAGACCGCCTGGAAGCGGTAGACCTGTTACTACTGTTAGTTAGTTGCGGAGAAAAGATGGTTGTTGCTACACTTCTCTCACACTTAGGAGTGGATGCACTAAATCCTTCCAGAGATGGATTCAGGGGGCTGTTTAGGGAAGAGGGCCTTTTTTCAGAATGGTTTTCCTCCTCATCTTCATCCTCACTGTCTGAAACTATTCTTCTTAGGTTTTTCTTTCTACCAAAATGAAAGACACCACTGCTTTCCTCTGATGCTTCACTCTCTTGCAGGGAGTTACATGGCTCTTCTTCAGCCGCGTGATGGGGATTTCCACAGTTACTGTGCTCACTTAGACAAGTTTTAGTCGTAGATTTTTTTGATGGAGACTTAGAAAAGCTTTCTGCTTCTAGCTGGAAGCACTCCTCCTTTTCTGGGTGCTCCAGTGACCTTTCCCTATTTGAGGCATCTTCAGACTCTTCCAGGACCAGATTGAAGTCAGCTTGGTCCTGGAGAGAAGGCACAGACATATCCTCCAAGCTGGCTTCCAGCACGTGAGATTTCTGGAGCCTACCATGGATTTCTGGTGTAATGTTTGATAAATTTGTCACTGTGGCAACCAGTGCTAACTCAGGAATGTCATTATCTGTCCCCAAGGCAGTGTGTGGGTCAAGTACCTGATCTGACATTTCTGCATCTCTCAACCTTTTGGGATCGTCATTGATACCAGACTCATTAGAGGAATGCTGACAATGCCCAGACAGGCCGCTCCCTGCCTCGGTCACGCCATCTGAATTTACATGGGAACACTGTTTCTGTTCGAGACTCTCAATATCTTTACACAGTGGATAAAGTGCAGGTGATGATGGTATAATGCTTGATTCAAGATCTTGCTCAGATTCTTCTGTATCGGATTGTTTCACTGTCTTGCTGGTATTGAGCACCTCTGTATCCATACTGGAGACCTCTTGTGCCAGCTTCTCGTCATCCAAGTCACCAATAGTCAGACTTGTCATTTTGGAGCTGACATTAAGAACCTGGACCTCCTGGTCCTCTGTGAGATCAATAACTTGGTCATTTTCATGTTTATCAGCTACTGGTGGTGACACAAAGCGATCCATGTTGTTCAGCCCTGGAGACAACTTCTTTGGCTGGGGAACCAATTCGGCTGGTTTTTGCCACGTCTCTTCACAAGCGTTTCTGATCCCCGCCATCCTCTGGTCTCTGAGCTGCGACTCTAACTGAACCAGCTCATGGGCTTTCTGTACCCTCTGCCGAATGTACTGGTGGGCCTCTTCGCTCTCCACCTGCTCCTCATGAGCTATTTCCCTCGTATACATCAGGTCATGATCAGAAATGCCAAATATTTCCAGAGAGTGCAAATACGCGATGTGTTCATCCAGCTGCAGATCAGTCTTTCTTTGGGTGGCATGCAAAGACTGCAGCTGGATCTGTGTTGCAGATGTTCGAGTGTCCTCTAATGTGAAGAGCTCCCTTAGTTCCTGCTTGGAGAAATATCTAAATGGGTTCTTCTTGTCACCGCTAGTCTGTCTTATTAATGAATCCTTAAATACTTGTCTCCTGTATATTTTCTCTTCCACTGTACCGCAGGTAATCAGTCTATAAATTACTACATTCTCTTTTTGCCCGATTCTATAAGCTCTGTCTGCAGCCTGAGCATCTGTAGCTGGATTCCAGCTGGGGTCAAAGATCACCACTCGGCTGGCTGCTGTCAGGGTCAAACCAATGCCACCAACTTGCGTAGTGAGCAGGAAGACAGAGTAATGCTTGTTCCTCTGGAAGGCGTTAACGCGCTTCTCCCGTTCTGTCAGGTGCGTTACCGTCCCATCAATACGCATGATCTTGAATTGTCTGCGAGACAAGACGTGCTCTATGATATCCAGCATCTTCCTTGACTGCGAGAATACCAGGGTTTGGTGTCCCTCCTCTCGCAGTCTTTCTAGAAGTCCTACAAGGAACTGCATTTTCCCAGACTCCTGAATCAGAGTCTTATCAGAGAGATGATGTATTTTATTAGCACCGGAAAGCGTACCTGCTTCACTCCTGCAGTCCTCCTCAGAGTACTCCTGTTCTTCCAAGCCCAGCTGGACACATGCTCTTGCAGACAGAATCCTGGGGTGGTCACACAGCTTCTTCAGGACAGTCAGCTCAGCCAGAGGCGATCGGGTTGTCAGCAGCACTTCTTTCACATGATCCAGAGAGAGAAAGTTCCTGTAGATTTCTTCCTGCACTGGCGCCAAGTACACCCACACAACAAAGTCATTTTTCCTAGTGAGAGATGTCATGGAAGGAGCACAACTCTCACTTGGATCCTCAGGAAGAGGAGCATCTGGTTTGCCAGGTTTGTTTTTGATATCTTCTTTGGTTCTTCTGAGGAAGTACGGCTTTATAATTGTCATTAGATTCTCAGATATCTTTAGTCCCAGTGCTTTCTCGCCTAGAGTTGCATCCTTCTCCCTTGCCCTAGTAATAGGATTCTCATATTCCATTTTGAAAGTTTTGGCCGTTCCCAGGAGAGCGCCCTGGCAGGCAAAGTCAAACAAGGACCACATTTCCCGCAGGTTGTTCTGCACTGGGGTGCCCGTGAGGAGGAGGCGATGCTTTGCAGGAATCGCATATACACTCTTGGTTGTTTTAGTAGAGGGGCACTTGATTTTATGTGCTTCGTCAAGAATGATGTAGTCCCAGACGAACTCCTGCTCGTTGCTGCTGGCGAGCTGCTTCCAGTTGTTCATGAGCATCACGTAGGTCGTGATGACGACGCCGTTCTTCCTCCGGACCTTCTCCAGGTTCCTGGTGCGCTCTGTCTTGCTGCTGCCGTAGAACTCCTTGATGCGCAGCCCGGGGGTCCAGCGAGCGAACTCGGCCAGCCAGGTCCTGACCAGGGCGGTGGGCACCACCAGCAGGACGTGCCGCAGGAGCTCGCTGTCGAACATGCCCGAGAGAAAGGCGATGACCTGCACGGTCTTGCCCAGGCCCATGTCGTCGGCCAGGATGCCGCCGGGCCTGCCCTCCCGGTGCAGGCGGTACAGGAAGGCGACACCTTCCCGCTGGTGCTGGAAGAGCTTCCCGTGTACCTCCCCGTACAGCAGCAGGCCGCTGCCGCAGACGTCCACGAAGCCTTCCTCGTCCTCCCCGTCCTCCTCCTCCGCCGCTGCCATGGCTGCCAGTGCCTCCGCCACCCGCTGGATGCGGCCCCGCAGCTTCTCGCTGGGGCGGACGGCGGCGGCCAGCCGGAACAGCCGCAGGGCCTCCTCCAGATCCCCGTCGCCCGCTGCCGCCTTGGCATCGCCCACCAGCCTGCGGGAGCCACCGTCAGCACCAAGACTGCCCACGCCCGGGACCCCGCCGCCCGATCCCGATCCCGATCCCAGTGCCCGTGCCCGTGCCCGTGCCCGTGCCCGTGCCCGCCGCTCACCGCCGGTACCGCTCCTGCTCCTCCTCCCCGCCCGGCTCCGCCATGGCGCCCGCGCTCCTGCCGCCGCGCGCCTCAAACCACGGCCCTTCCCGTCCTGCACCGCGCTCATGCAAATGAGAGGGCCTCGCATCCAATCAGCGCTGGGGGGCGTGGCCCATGGCGCTGAGGGCGGCCCTTCAAACGCCGGCCCTTCCCATCATACCTTGCCCACATGCAAATGAAGGACTCGCAGCCAATCAACGCCGGAGGAGGGCGGGGCCACGCTTGCCGGTGCCCGCCCCGCCCTGCCCGGGGCAGCGGGGAAGGACACAGGAGACCAGCGCCGGGGCGCCCCCCCCACCACGGGTAACCGGGACCGCCGCACCGCGGAGGGGGGGCCCTGCCCAGAGCCCGGCGGCCCGNGTGGAAGAGAAACGAGCCGTTCCCCGCCGCTGCGGCTGCCTCGGGAAACTTGTTGAGCCGCTGTGTTTGGAGAAGGGACGGGGACAAGGCGGGTGCTGGCTGCCGCCTCTTCCCCCAGCCTTCTCCCGCCGGCGGGGAGACCGTGTCCCGCAGCCAGGGAGAGGGGAAATGAGCTTTCTGGCTACGCGTTCCCACTTTTCCCTGAGGAGCCGAAGCCGTCCGAACGCCCAGTCTGCCCCGTAGCAGTGAAAGCTGAACGGCGTTCACTTTCTTCTGTGTTTGCACCCACATCCTGCCTGGCTCTGAGCGTTTTGGGTTTTTTTTCACTTTCTCGTCTCCTGTCCTGGTAGTACAGCAATAGAAATCAAACAGTGCGTTTCCCTGTAATTACAGGGCTTGTGGCTATATCGAGGTTTGCTTGTTTGTGGGGAGGGTGTTGTTTCTTCTATGTTTTTACAAGCATGTTTTCTGTCTCTAGGATAGTTATCCATTCACAGGAGAAAGAAAACTCTGAGCCGGATTATATTCCCATCAACAGCCGCTTTAAATGCATACAAGGTACTGACTTTCCTGGAGCGAGCTCTCTTGCGGTGGCAGGAATCCACTGCTGCCTATTGGCAAACCCCCAATTTAGCGGCATTTCTTGAGCTGCCTCCTGAGCGCCCATATAGATTGAATGCTTCCCCATGAAACTAAAACTTGCAGTTCGTGGCATCCTGCTTCTTCCTCATCCGAGTGGGGAGTCTTTCCATGTCAGCAGAGAGGTGTGAGGAAATTGTCTGGTTCGGATGAGTGCTGGGCTTGGCATCATACAGAGCCAACACGTTAAGCACTTCTCTGCAGCGGCTGGAATTTGGGCTCTGCTGCTGTCTGTCTGTCTGTCAGTCTGCTCCCTAATGGCAAGAGTTGAGAGCTTTAGTCTGATTCCTGCGTGTTTAGATCAAAACCTGTGTAAGGTCAGGCGAACTGTCAAGTGTCAAAGAGCCACCCGTGGAATGGGAAGGAGCTCTAGGCCTTGTCTTGGAAGAACTTAAGTAGTGCTGTGTGTCCCTGGGGCACAGGCTTGTTCAGGACTAAAAGCAGCTTCTCCTGGCTTGGTGTGTACCCTCTCTGCAGTTCAGTGTGGTTCTGCCCATCATTTTTGCTGCATAGACAAGCTCTGAAGTTCATTGTCAGGTTGGCCTTCTCCAAAGGAGCTCCACTGATGTGGAGGAAACCGTCCAGGTGTGCGAGAGCTCCGAATATTCGGAATCTCCCCTGTGATACTTTGATTGTGGGAAATGTCTGTCCAGATACAATCATTCTTTCTGCCGGAGCCATTATTAACAGTACAGATACAAATTAAAGCTGTTTGTTCCTGTGTTAGGACTCTTTTGTGGATAGTAGCAGGCAGCATGCTTTTTTGAGTATTCGATTACTGCAGCATTCAGTGTGAACTCTCTTGATCCTGTTTTTCTCTTTTTCCAGAGGCAGAAGAAACTCTACTGATTGACATAGCTACAAACAGTAAGTTTTATAGCTGCAGTCGCGTGGCTAAAGCTCCTTCCAGGAGCCAGGCTGCCTGTTGGGCACACACACATGCGTATTTCACCTGCCACTTCCTAATCTTCCTCCCTACTTTGTGTCTGTCTCTTGATTGAGCAGGGATTGTATTTCCTCTGATGCTGTTTTCTGGCTCTTTTGGTCAGTCAGTTGTCGTGACAGACGTGGTCTTAAATGCCCAGACTGAAGCACTGGCAATTGGTCAAGCTTTAACTTCTCACATCTTTTCTGTAGGCCTGGCACTGAATTCTGAACCGTTCTCATCTCCTTTCCATTTCTTCGGCCTGCACTTGAGCCTAGGTTACTCTCTGCCTTTTTCGGTGTTCACAACACTCTGTCTAGTCACTGATTCTCCGTTCCCTTTCAAGAAATTTTTCTTACTACTTTTAGAGCTCTTTTCTCCAAGATTGCAGCAGAGAGAAGTTTTCCTAAACCCGGGAAAACATGACTGATGATGCTCTGAGGGAGGTGGGGTGGGGGGATCTCGGAACACAGGGAACCAGCTTAGGTGCAGGTTCCCTTCGGAAACAATAGCTGGAAGGTGGCTGTCATTGATGAGCTCAAAGGGTACCTAGAAAAGCTGGTCACTCTCAGGGCATATTAGTGAACCGGCCTTGACTGACTCTGTGAGTGTGTTTATGCCCGAAGCAGGCTGCAAGGTCCGGATACAAGGCGACGAGACAGCGGAGCGGCTCTTTGAAATCCCTGATGAGGAGCGTTGCTTAGGGTTCCTTTCAGAAGTGCAGAGCATACAGGAAGGTAGGCAGAGCTATGGCTGTGTTTGTGAAACCCTCTGACTGCCAGCAGTTTCTGACAGGGCTGATTTGGTTTTTTTTCCAGCCCACCTGAAAGCTTCTCTTCCCAACCCTAAGGACTCGGCCAGCTGGCATCAGGTGGAGAAGAACCTCCCAGGTCTATCGCAGGCCTCTTCTTCGGGTACGGCACTGTCACCTTGGTGTGCTCCGTGGTCTGTAGAGCATCGGGGCAGTGAGGGGCCGGGAGCTGTGTCTGACCCTGCACTCAGTACTCTGGCCTCTGCCCCATTCCCTCACTTCACGTTACCCTGCACAAAATAAACATCTCGGTCCTTGGATTCTGTTGCCTTGGACCATTCGTTCCTTCTTGAGTGCTGTCTTCTGCCTAGTGCCTTGCTTTGTGTATGTTAACTCCCTCCTGCCTTGACTCGCGGTTAGTACCCCTTTCTCTCATTCCTGCAGTCATCAGAGTCCAAATATTCTTTTTCGCTTTCTGTGGAGTTACATTTTTTCCTTCTTGATCTGAGCTGTTTTAAATCGTTTCTCAGGGTGTTGTGCTTGTTTTGTTCATTATAGGACCTCTGGAGTTCGAGGATGACTTCAACGCTCTGAGCCTAGAAGAGAAAAGAAACATGCAGAACCACCAAACGGGATCTCGCCGGGAACCCCCACCTCCTCCTGTGCCTCAAAATAGGCAGTAAGTAACGTGGCGAGTCTGTTCCCTTTTTCCCTTCTCTTCCTAGACAGCAGAACCAGTATTAATTCTGCTCTTGCTTCCTCCTTAGATTTCACCGAGAGAGAGAAGGTACATCAAGAGACCAGCCAAAAGTGACCAACACCATGCGCAAAATGTTTTTTCCCAGCACCCAGTCGGGACAAAGAGAAGGCCTCATCAAACACCTGCTTGCCAAGAGAGAGAAGGCATACGTCAACCTCCACAACTTCAGGTTAGCGCTGTGACTGAGGAGCAGTGTGCATGGAGACAAAGCTCTTTAATCTCTTCCATGAACCTGGCCCAGGTTTGAGCTCTGGCAGCTGCTGATGTGTGGCCAGCTGGGGTGGCTAAACCAGCTTCGGTGCAGACTGGAAGTCCATAAGTGCCTGCAGTGTGGCTACTCCTTTGGCCTCTCTTCCCCTGTGTGCGTCACATCTCTTGACCCTCAAGTGAGACTGAAGCAATTGGTCAGAAAGAGGATAAAGGCAGCCGTCCCCCCATGTGGGACGTGTTGCCCCACATGACGTGATGTTAAAAGAGCCAGATGTTTGCTGGCCCTGGTGAAACGTCTGTAGTTTTGTAGCATTCTGCAAAATCCCCAAGATGAGTGTCACTGGAAATGAGCCAAGCCCAGAAGAATTTTCAGTTGCCCCATAGTTGGCGTGGCGCTATGCATGGTCAGCTCACGTGTTGTGTCTGCTCCCAGCCTGAATGCTGCTGGGCGTGCACTGGAGAGACTGGGCTGATGTGGTTGTTACTGTGTTTTCTAGCATCAGCTGCTTTTGTGTTGTAGATTTTTTGTGGGAACATGGAATGTGAACGGGCAGTCTCCAGACAGCAGCTTGGAGCCCTGGCTGGTGTGCGACACAGAGCCTCCAGACTTCTATTGCATCGGGTGAGTAGCAGTGACCTCATTTTCACTTACCGTGCTGGGTTTCTTGTTGCTCTTGCTTGGATACTGGTGGGCTCTATTTATTTTAAGTTCCTGTCATGTTCTCAGAGGTTCCACAAAGCTGAGCTCTGTCTCAGAAGAGCTGTCTGAGGGGAAAGAGCCATTTGGATGAGGCAGAGTATCGGGTTAAACGAGGCTGGTGTGACATAACAAAAAAGATTTCCCCCGAAGCATCCATGGAGCTCTCTGGTTGTCCTCAGCCTTGAGTAATGCCTCTCGGAGAGATGGCTGCCGGAGTGTATTGCAGCAAGCACTTACAGCACTGGGGTGAAATTCTGCTGCTTTATTTAGCAAGTGGGAATAAGGACCTTCTCTTCCACGAAGAGATGTTTCTAGAGGTTTCACAACGGACCTTCCTGCAGAAAGAGGGTGATCGGTAGAAGAGGGGGGGTGTGCTAAACTGGCTTGGTTTTTTTAGGTTCCAGGAGCTGGACCTCAGCACAGAGGCTTTTTTCTACCTTGATTCTGCAAAGGAGCAAGAGTGGCTGGCTGCTGTGGAGAAGTCCCTGCACCCTCAGGCTAAATACAAGAAAGTGAGTTCTGTTCGGTGTTGTGGGGTTTTGTCACGGAGTTGGCGTGATTAGAAGGGAAACAGAAATGGGCTTCCCCTTTCCTCACCCAACCAAAGAGCGGTGATTGGAGAAACCGAGGATGTGTTATACTTGGCATGCGCATACCTGTGCTTGTGTCAAGTATGCCAAATTAAATCTGGAGAGTCTGTTTCTGCCCTGCAGCTGTAGGGGGATATTGTACTTTGAAACGAGAATCTGTGCAGATGGGGATCAAAATAACTTTATAAAATAAGAGGGAGGTGTCTGGGAAATAGTATGCTCAATAGGATCGTAGCAGCGGATTCAAATTCTTTGTTTGTGTTACCTTCTCACCCTTGTAATATAGAAGCGAGGTGTGTCTTGAGCTCATAAGTAAAACAAATAGGTTTTCTTCGAAGGAATAGATAATTTATGGGGTGAAATCTTCCTGAGGCTGCTGCCTTGGATGGAGTTGCTTCGCTTGTGGCAGCAGGACTTTATTCTGGCTGGTTTAGAGCAAGCCGTTGTTTTTCATCTCTGCTGTACGTACCTAAATACATTAACTAGTTTCCTCTTCCTCTTGTGTTTACTGTCACAGCCCTGTCCTGCTTGCTTTGAGTTGAGGTCAGTGGCATGTGTTCCAGGTGATCACAGCAGGAAACCAGCACACCGTGCTGCCTGAGATTCATCCGGAGGGAGACAGGGATCATGACCTGAACTGCGGAGAGGCTCATGTTCCCATCCCTTTGCTCTTTACTTGAGTTTTATGCAAATTTCTCCCACCCTTGTGAAAGGGAGAGAACAGGACAAGGCTGTAGGCAGGGGGAAGTGATGAAACCGTAGATAAGACTCATGGTTGCACGCAAGTTGCACTCCTGCAGAGTGGGCTGAGTACTTGGGCTCTTCCAGTTGAATTCTCTGGTTACAGCTTCTTCCCTCGCCATGTAGGTTTAATCCCAAGACATCTTAATGTTTTTGTGCCTCTAAAGTGAGTGCGTAGACTGTGCTGAAGAAGATTAGGCCTTGTTGCTGGCTTTCCGAGTTGTGACCCCACTGTTCTGAAGGTACAGGGAGGTCAAGGACTGGGCAGTGCATTGGCTTAGCATGAGTGAGAGAATGGGCAGCAGATGGGGGGTCCCTGCTGGGCCAGTGCGTGTCACTGGTGGGTTGAGCTTTGCAGTAGAGGAGACCCTCTTAGCTCCAGAAAGACGGTCTTTGCATTGGAGAACAAGGCTTTTCTGAAAAGTAAACAGTTCGTACAGCTCGGAGGTGGCTGTCTTTTGATACCCTGTGTGTCAGGCGTGTTTGCCTCAGGAAGTAAGAATGTTTCTGTCCGTTCCTCTCTAGCGCATGCCACTGGCTCCGCTCTAGTTCTGAGTAAGCAGAGGTGAGCACCGACTCCCAGCTGGACCCACAGCCCTCAGCGACAGCCACAGCCATCAGCTCCCTGCGACATGTCTAATTACAGCACCCGGTGTCTTCCTCTGGTGGTTTTGCTGCTTAGAGCAAAGGGCTGAGGCTTCACGAACAGATCTGCTCCATGTTTATGAAGTTTCTGTTGCCTCGCAAGACAGCCCTGTTTGTAGGGAAGCACCAGTGCGGAGCATAGTGAGCTCAGCACAGCTGATGGCTGTTGGGGGATAAGAGATTGTTCTCCAGAACCCTGCTCTGGGAGAGGAGGCCCTTTGGATGGTGTTGCAAGCAGGGATTGAGTATGAAACACGATGAGGGATGGGGAGAGGCAGAGAAGCAGAACATCAGGCAGAGCAGGCAAATTGGAACTGCATTTCCACTGCCTGTCTGGGACTCAGATTCTCTTTTCTTTTTGCAGGTGCAAATGGTCCGTCTGGTTGGGATGATGTTGCTCATATTTGCTAAGAAGGATCAGCTGAGCAATATCAGAGACATCATGACAGAGTCTGTGGGCACAGGAATCATGGGAAAGATGGTGAGTCACCAAGGCCAATTTGTTCCTTCTATGTATCCATGCAAGAAAGGGCACAGTCTGGTTTTTCTCACCTATCGGTGCCATCCCTATCTCCTCCTGGCGCCTCATCTGCTGCCTTCTCTAATGAGCACCGATACCTGCTCTCCCCAGGGCAACAAGGGCGGTGTGGCGGTGAGGTTCGTGTTCCACAACACAACCTTCTGCATTGTCAATTCCCACCTCGCCGCTCACGTGGAGGACTTCGAGCGGCGAAATCAGGATTATAAGGATATCTGTGCTCGGATGAGTTTTGTAACCCCCGATGATAGTCTACCTCTGCTCAACATCATGAAACACGAGTAAGTTTAATTTGCTGTTGTGTTGTGAGGGGCTGTTGAATAATCCGAATCAAGTCAGAATCACAGCAACAGGAGATTTTGGGCAGATAAACTTTCTGGCTTAATAATATAAACCAAAATGCCAAGGCGTTGGTGTGTTAGAGCTCCTGCAGCCAAACTATGTGGTCACCTTCTCGCTGCGGTGATTTGTGCAGCCTGTCCCTGACGGCCCTTTCCTTGGTGGTGTATGTGATACCCCATTTCAGCAGGCACTGCGCCCGAGTCCATGGCTGAGCGTCACACGGCTTAGAGTAACTGCGGGGGTTTTTGTGATGGGAAGTGGGAGCATGAGTAGGGGAGGAAAAGGGATAGCAGGGTGGGCAGAGGCTGTGCTGTTTAGGCTTTTTTTGAGTAACAAATGCTTACGGTTGCTGTATCAGTTTCTTTTTAAATGAATTGGATGATACGCAGGCAATACTTGATTTTTTCTTAATTGTTATTTTTAATGAAGTGACAGTCATGCTGAATAATGCAAATCAAACTCAAACGTGTACAACAAAGAATATAAATTAAGTTTTTTATAACCTGATATGATTGATTAATTCTTCTGTAGTTAATATTTAAACTATTTAAAAACTGCAAAGAAAATGCAGAGTGGATTAGTACAGCAAAAACTTCAAATGTTAGATTATCCTTGATAATCCACTAATAGGAAATTTTGGGGTTTGACTATAAACAGGAAGAGCTTTGATACTAGGGAGGGGTTTAGATTTAAATCTTTAAATGGAACCTTTGTGGAGTAAAGAGTGAACACCAGGAGTGTTTCTTTGGCTGCTGTAATGAGAGGGCTGTAGGTCTGTTTGAAAGCCCAGAGAGGGGCAGAGTAAGAGCAGGTGCCGGTGAGGTGTGGCTGACGGGTGAGATGGGACAGGTCATAAACTCAACAGGAACCTAACTCTGCTTCTGCCAATTCTGCATCAGGCAGCCTTTGCTGGGTAGATGAAACAGCAGCGGCCTGATCTGGCTGAAAGAAAGGCGGTGGAAAACAAACTGGTAAAACCACAGTGCGATGCGAGGTATGAGGAGGCAGGTACACGCGCGTCAGCCTGCCGGCCTGGTTGACAAGCAGGCTCTGCTTGGCCAGCTCCGTCATTGCCCTCTGCTGTACGCAAGAGCCTGAACACAGGTGGGGTTTGTGTAGTTTGAGAGGTCGTAGGGCTTGGTGGGATACACTGGTTTCACCTCGTCAGAGTTGTGGGTGGTCTCAGGCTTTTTTCAGACTGAGGCAAACCCAAGTCTTTCCTATTAAATCAAGCCTCCGATCCCATGTGGGCTTCCAAAGGAGATGGACTTAGTACTGTAGTATCTGCTGCCACTAGAAATTTCTGCTGTCAAATTCGATCTTTCACGCCTCCTTTTGTCTTCCATGTGTCTCAGCCTTGATCACCAGCAGCCAGCCATCTATGCGCTGCCCCTTCTTCCCTGTGCAGCCTGTGGTACTAACTCCTGCCTCTTCTTTTCCATGTTTGTCTTCGTTTTCAGCGTTGTCATCTGGCTGGGAGACTTGAACTACAGGCTTTGTCTCCCTGATGCCAGTGAAGTGAAAAGTCTTATCAGTAAAAACGAGCTTCAGAAGCTGCTGACATACGACCAGGTCAGTGATCTCTGCTTACGTTTGCTCCGTAGTTGTGAGGCCATCTTGGTTTGAGACATGCCTGTGCTTGGGAGGAGCTGGCGGACACCCTGCGACAGAGACGTTAGGCCCTCGACAGAGTTCTCAGTGGCCTGGTGCCGTCAGCCCCTAAACAAAACTAGATTGTACGTGGTACCGGGGTTAACTGCATGACTCGGGCAACTGCTGTAGAAGTCTCTGCATCTCCTTGGAAGACTTCTCTTTACTTACAAGCTAGAACTTAGGACTTTGTAAGGGCCACAAAAGCTGCTGTAATCAGTGTCCTGGAAGAGGTATTGATTTGGAGAGCAGCGCCGGTAGCCGAGCCTCTCTGCTCAGCCGGTTTGACCTAAATTTGGTGCTGTAGTCTGCCCCGCGCAGCGCTTCCCTGCAGCACGCTGAAAACCGAGACAGCACCAGATGTGCCTTTCAGATGAAGGATTGTACCTGCGAAACATGAGCAGAAATAGTGTAATATCATCTCTGACACGCAATTTAACAGTAAATCTGATTGATTCTGTTCTGTAGCTCATTTCCACTGTGCTGCGGAGCCTCGTGTAGAAAACAACCGTAGCTGAGATTTTTGTGAGGAAAACAACTGGGAAATTTTTCAAAAGACTAAATGAGAAAAGGAAAGTAGTGTCAGGTTGTTAGCCAAGCGCGCTCCTGGAGGCTTTTGCTGAAATGATTGGCAGTGAAATATTAATCATGGTGATGCTTAAGCCTGAAAACTAATGAAGGCATTTAGCACAAGTGGAGCAATTAATATTTCCCTTAACTATTGTTCTGTGTGCTCTGCATGGTCTGGTAAGCAGCGCTACACCAATTGGTATTCAGTGTGTTCAGAAAACATTCCACTGATGTGTTGAATTTTTACCCTTGTTAAAGGTATAAGGTGTGAGACACAGTTTTGGGGGTGTGTGGTGAATCCCACGGCTACAGGTTGCAATTGCTCTGCCTGTGGAGCTGCTTTCTGACACTGCTGGGGGGGTGTTTGGGGTGGTTTGTTGGTTTTGGTTTTGTTTATTTAAAGTGTTCTTTTTCTGCTTTAGCTGAATATTCAGCGCACTCATAAGAAAGCATTTGCAGATTTTACCGAGGGAGAGATTAAATTCATCCCCACATATAAATATGACTCTAAAACAGATCGCTGGGACTCCAGGTAAATCGGCTGCCTGTGGACATGTTTGCCTATGACATAAAAAGCATTTTCTCATAAAACTTGGTTTCCTGCTTCCTAGAGCTGCAAATACCTCTCAGTGTTATGATGGTGGCTGGAGTGCACAGAAAGTTTGTACTCCTTCATTTCCCCTACTTTCTGAAATAAGCAGAGCCTGCGTATGTTAGCCAGGCACATGCCTTCAGCCTCGGTCGCTGCTGATCCCAGTAGATGGCCAAGGGTACAGTGTGAACTCGCAGGTGGGCCTGCACTGGAGGAGTTTTTCTGCTACCAGGGACAGACAAACAGTATAAAAGGAATCGAAGAGATAAGGAAACGCTGTCCCTGAGTCATCCTGTCCCCTGACTTGCACGCCTGCCGGGGCGGCTGCGCTGCGATAGCAGCAGTGGTTCCTGCTTGCTGCTCTCTGCTTGTTGCCTCCCACAGGCATTTGTGCATCTGCTGCAGAAGCTTGTTCTAAATGGAGAAACTCCCAAGAAGGAGTTTCAAACCATATAGCGATCAGATTTTACTCTGCCCATGTTTATGAATCAGCACAGTAGTTAATCTGGAGACGGGTAACCCAGGATTCAGCCCTCGTAACATAATAGTAATAGCTGAGTAGACTTTCCATAGTGGAAACAATAACCGATGGATCAGATTGTAGTGGGCAGAAAGATCTGGCAGCAAAAGAAACTAGTGCAGCTTGGGTCACAGTACACATGGCTTCAAGCTGTGGAAACAGTCTTGTTTGAGTTTATTTTGTTTCCTGATGCTGGAAAGGATGAGAATTTCAGCTATCGCATAGGGAAGGGGAAAGAAGTAAGATAGATAGCATAAAGATGAGAGAAGTGACAGGAGCTCATCCCATCACTGCTGATGCAGGCACTGACGGTGGGGGTGGAGGGAGCAGCCTGCCTGGGAAAAGGAACAGCTTGGATGGTTTATTAGGATTGTTGGTTTTCCCTGGTAACCTGTTTTTCTTTGTAGTGGAAAGTGTCGTGTGCCAGCGTGGTGTGATCGAATCCTTTGGAGAGGAGGGAACATAAATCAGCTCCGATATTGCAGTCATATGGAGCTGAAGACTAGTGACCACAAACCAGTCAGCGCACTTTTCCGCATCGGGGTAACTTTCTTTATATGCTAGGGTAGGATCCCTATATTGTCATGCATTCCTTTGGGAGACGGTTACATAGTCGAGGCACCTCTGCTAATGCTGTCGCAAGAGGACAGAGTAAATAAAAAATCAGGTGTGTCCCCTGTGTAGGTGTGCGGGTGTTGGGCAGCCGTGCCAGCCTCTGCTCAGCAAACAGCTCGGCAGCGGTGGTCTTCATGTGCGACACAGCTTAGCTGTGAGGCACCGGGACGGTGTTATGCCACGGTAATGCAGGTGTCCGCTGGAGTTTACCTGGGCAGGTGTGGTCATGTAGGAAAGAGAAAAGCATTCCCATCGACTGCTGTAACGATGCTGCTTAGCTTCTGGGGTATAGGCCGTGATATCTAGTACTAGAATGGGTGAGCTACTCTTTTCTCTCCTCTGCAAGGAGACACAGCAGAAACCTGTAAACTGTTGTGCCTGCTGTTGCAGTATTGCCTCTGATGTGATAAGAGGATGTGTCACTGGTTCACATCTGCATTTCTTTGGTGGTGAATGGCTGGCAGCAGGTCTGGGTTTCCTAGCTTACTGAGTAGAGACAGTCCAAGGCTGGGTTTGCTACCTCCTGCTCCCTAGTAGCTCAGGTATCCTTAAAGAAGGGCCTTTCTCCTCTTCCTCTGGAGAATCATGAGTGATGCTGCAGGATTCCAGTGCTGTCCCAGAGAGATCACCCCCAGTAATGTCCCAGTAGTGTGATCAGTGGCCAGAAAGACCCTAGTAACAGCTATAGGGGTAAAAGATGCCTGAAGTTGCATGTGCAGCTTCGAGGTGCACCCATGTGTGCAACTTCTCTTAGCCTCTCAGCTGCACGTAGCAAGTACTTAGAGAAATATTTCACTTCTGCAGTTTCCTCATGATCAAAAGTGTTCCTTTGTTGTTTGTCAGAAACTTTGCTGAGTGTTTCTTCCTCAGGTAAAGGTCGTGGATGAGCAGAAGTATCGGAAGTCGTTTGAAGACATCGTTCGTCTAATGGACAGAATGGAGAATGACTTTCTTCCTTCGCTGGAGCTAAGCAGGAGAGAAGTGAGGATAAAACCTGAATCACTGTCCATTTCCCAAACACAGCAGCCTTAGAAGTGCTAGAACTACTTTTAAAGGCTTTGATTCAGTAAACTGGATTATAGAAAATTGAACTTTATCCATTATCTTATAATCAGGAAACTGTCTTGGCTGCTTGGCAAGTCTTCTGTTTGGAGTTCTGCATTGTATGGACGATTCTCAGCCATGGGTTGCCCCTCTGGAGTCTGGTGCCTCGCTGTGTGTCCCATCCTGGCCACTGACATGATTTGTGTTTTCTTTGCTCTGCAGTTTGAGTTTGAGAATGTGAAGTTCCGTCAGCTTCAAAAGCAGAAGTTCCAGATCACCAATAATGGGCAGGTCACCTGTCACTTCTCCTTCATCCCAAAGCTCAACGACATCCACTACTGTAAGCCATGGCTTCGGGCTGAGCCTTGTGAAGGTTACTTGGAGCCAGGTGAGTTTTACCACGGTTTCTACAGTGTGTACTGGTGTAGACAGCCACCCCATCTCCGCTGGGTCATTCCCGCTTTTCTTGTGTCTCACCTTTCTTGCCATCATCCTCATCTGTTTGTCTTCTCAGTATTGTGTCCTTTGTCCCTGCCACTGTGTGTTTATCTGTGTCATCCCTTTTGGAGAGTGTCTGTGTGTTCTTGAGAGCTCCCCTCTGTTGCAGATGAGAGCACAGACATCTCCCTGGACGTGTATGTCAGTAAGGACTCAGTAACGCTTCTGAACTCTGGCGAGGATAAAATTGAGGATATTCTTGTCCTTCACTTGGACCGAGGGAAGGACTATTTCCTTACCATCAGTGGGACCTACCTGCCCAGCTGCTTTGGCACCTCCCTGGAGGCCTTATGCCGAATGAGACGACCGATCCGAGAAGTTCCAGTCACGAAACTCATTGACCTGGTGAGTAGCAGCATTCGGGAGCAGCTCTCTGAACAGGGAGAGAGCATATTCCCTTCTGTTTACTTCTAAAAGCAGGAGTAATGCCTTCAGCTTGGGTCAGCTGTGCTGGCTCTGAGCTGATTTACTTTTTCCAGAGCTTGAGGTGCTCTCTTATTTCCCCCCACCCACATCCAATGGCACTTGACAGCTTGTGCTTGATCCCCTCTTTCTGAGTAGGTTCTAAATATTGCTCGGCGGGACAAAAAAGTGATCCCAGCACCTTCTGTTTTGTGTTACTGTCATGTTGGTGCTGGCAGGCTCAGCTGGGTGGCACTGGTGTGTTGTGAGAGAAATGCTCTTCTCCGAGGTGCCTGGGCTGCTTCTGCAGTGACAAGGGCTCCAGGAGCCTCTTCCTCTGGACACTTGTGGCATTGGCACTGCTGAGGGGAAGGGACAAGCAGAAGCAGGAGGACCGAAGAAAGGACTTTGGTGCTGTTAGGTGTACTGCTGGGCACAGCTCAGCAAGCAGCCAGTCTCGCAGCCTCTCTGGCCAGTTCCTCTCACACCGACTGCAGTGAGTGAGCTCTCCAGCCTTGCAGAGGTAACTGTTCCTCTCCCCAAGCTTCACCGGCCCCTAGCATCAGTATTCATCCTTCTGAAGCCACTTGTGTGCATACGAGGGGGGCAATTGTGCCCTGGTCACCTTTTGTCTTTTGGTATCTCATGGCTGTTTCTGCGATTAAGCCCCATTTGAGGGATCTTAATTCCTGTTTTCAGACTGCATTCATTCCTCTCTTCTGACAGCCTTTCCTGGCCTTGCTTCAGTGAGGTTTCGCAGTTCCTGAGTTTTAGTCTATTTACCCGTTCTTTTTCAGCCAGGAAAACCGTTTCATTTTTGTTCATCTGAAAAATTAGCCCAGTTCTTTTAGTCTCGCTGACATGTGATACCTTCCTTCTCTTCTTATATCTTGCAGTCTCATCCTCACATGCATCTTTTTTGTCCAGTGAGCTGCTCCTTTGTCACATCTGTAGGTTTGGCAGCTTCTGCTCCCATCTGCTTACGCTTCTTTCTCTTCCCTTTAGCAGTGGCACCATGCTCTTGCCGCCTCTTCAGTTCCCACCTTTTGTTGTAGGTGTCTACTTTTCTCACAGGCCCAACAGCAAGGCCGTTATTATGCCGGAGTTTTGGTAATCACAAGATCAGACTAAGCAGAGTCCAGGTGGCAAGATATAGTGTTTGCCTCCTCAATTCAAGCAGCTAATCAAGGCCTCAGGCTCCTCATACTTTTGAGGATTCAACTGAAAGTCAGTCTTGTTCTAGAAATTGAACTTGGTCTGGAGCATTTCATCAGTCTCGGTGGCTTTTCCACCTGCTTTTATCCGCTCAGTGCTCAGCGCTGACTTCTTGCTTGGCAGATAGGAACTGGGGCCTAGGCTCTTAGTTTCTACCCTCACAGACACACACTATTACTTTTCTAAGAGTACTTTGAGGCTTTCTCTGCTTCCTTTACCTGTAGGTTTCCTCCTTCTGTTATGCAGTGAAACATACAGAAGTACAGGAAGCAAAACAAGCAGTGAAGAGTGTCCTGTCCCAGTATCTGCAGCAAAGAAACAGCCTCTTGTGTCGGCGAGGTCAGCGTGACTGCAGTGCTTCAACTGGAACACGTTAAGCAAGCTCAAGGAATACGATGTTTAACAGCCCAAAGCAAAATTTAGTTGCTTAGATTAGAAAGCTACTGTCATGTTCAGGCTATTTTAGGTCTTTGGTTTTAATCGTACCTGTGAGTTGGGAAATTCTTGGAGACAGGACAAGCTGAGGACTTTCTAACAGGGAGAGAGCGGTGCCCATGCTCACCACTCTGCAGCCAGGAGCGGTTTGGCCCAGTTACGTGATGATGTTTAGACTCTGTGCGAGGAAAGCAGTGTGCTTGTGTATTAAGAACCATTTTCCTTCCTGCGCTCCTGTAGTGTTAGGGCTTGTCGTTCACTGCACCAAGCATTTTTCTCAGCCTGGCTGGGCTGTATCTGTTGTCTTCAGCAGAGGGAGATCAGGAGAATGCAGGTCAGTAGGGATGTGAGAGGTGGTTTGAAGCAGAATGGCAAAGTGTAGGTGGGAGCTTGTTTGGAAATGGCTCTCCTAGTTTTCCTGGGAGAAGCTGCTGACACTTGAGCATCTTGCCTTTGGGATTTCAGTATTAGTCTCATCCTATTTTTTCTCGGGATCCGACTGTGGGCTTTAAAAAGCGTCCTGAAGAATCTTTGTCAGGAGCAGGTTAGTCTCACGGAGCTAGTCATGCTGAACGTTACGGGAAGAGAGGGCAAGCAGTCAGGTAGGTGGTAGCAAGACTGTTGGGATGACTCACTGAGTTACGAAACGAGCCTCTCCCATGCAGCGTGGCTATCTGCCGTCCCAAACCTGTGACTGCCGTCCCTCCCCCTGTGCCTTGGAAGAAGAGCCCGCGCCAGCTCATGTTTGGAGCAAGCTGTTCCCTGCAAGAGGCCGGTCTGTCGTGGCCATGTTAAAACTCAGTGAGCTTCCAAAGGAAGCAGGCACTGCAGAAATGTCAGGAGAGCCCGAGGTGCTGCTCCTTCCCAGGGATGCCCTGCGCCGTGGTGGCTGCAGCTGCCTTTCCAGCTCAGCCCTTGAATGCATTTAGGTTGCTCCCACTCTGAAAGGTCGATCCGCCAAAACTCAGCTTGGGCAACCTGCTTCTTTGTCCTCCTGTGGTCTCTGCTAACCAGTGTCGCACACTGCCAGCCCGCACTGCACTGGTGAACGGATGCTGTGTTCCAGGATTGCCGGAGGGATTGGCCATGCAGCCTGGAGGGGGCTTTGGCATGCTCGTCCTCGCACTGTGTTAATGCTATTAGGGTGAGACAGACGAGCAGCCTGGGGTTTTGAGCACAAACACTCATTTCCCTGACTGTACACAAAGCTGCTTAGGGGGCCTGTTGGCTCCACAGCTGCCACACACTCAGAAATACAGATTTAGCCCAGTGAATGTTTTATCTCTGGCCTGATCACAAGGGAAGATGGCTGAAATAATACGAGGATATTCATTTCTGACCAGGAAGATTTAAGAAGGGGAACTTCTTCCTGGCGGATACCTCTCGTCTGCTTGCGGCCCGACTGTTGGCTAGGTGGTGAATAGTGCTGCAAGGCCCCTTTGAGGAGTTTGGAGAAATCCTAACAAGGTTGTGCATCATGTGAGCAGGATTTTTGCTAATTGGCAGGCAAATCTCTCACCGAAGGTTTAACTTTGGCCATGTCAGCGAAATGTGTGAAGGACCTGGCATTCAGTGGGTTCTTGTAATGCAAATGAGGTTTCTGCTTAATCTGAGAGTACATTCCCTCTCTTAACCATACTTTTTCCTCTTCTCTCTTTCCCACTGCTCTCAGGGAGAAGACAGCTTCTTAGAAAAGGTAACGCACACAATTGCTGGGGAAGTCTGCTTACCAGTGCTTGTTTGTGAAGAGTGAGAGTTTTTCCCTTGCTTCCTGCTGAGGGAGGGGAGGTGGGAGCAGAGGGAGCGCTGGTTCCAGCAAAGCCTCTTAGCGCAGCTGTGGGCTGGGTGAGAACACGTAGAAGCACAAAGTGACCCCGTAGCCAAGATGGGGCCAGCCCAACCGAGCTGCTTAAAGCTCACCGAATTTGCTTTGGGGGGAAAAAAAAGTACTGTCCTCATCCTGGCAGCAGCGATAGACATTTCCAGAAAAGACTGGCTACCTTTGATATACCTGAATTAGCTCTAACCGCGCACACAAGGTGGGGAGCACACAGCACCCTCTTCAGATGTGTGGGGAGCAGGCTGAGTTCGAAAACTGAAGTATTTGCTCTTTCCATCTTGGCATGTCATTGTGGAAGCCTCACGTAGGAGGCAGATGTTTCTCTGCTTCCTTGAGCAGCAGAGCTTGGGCTGCCGCCCCCATCGCCCCCGATGCCTGAGCGGGATCCCGGCTTTGCTTTGCGCTTGTGCTCGGCGCTGGTGGCCGAGCGAGTCAAATCTGCCGTTCAGAGAGCGAGTGGGAGATGCTGGGGGGGTGTGCCAGCGCTGCTCCCACGCTCCCTGCGCAGGCGTTTGGTAACTCGTTCGAGCCGCCTCTGTGCAGCCTTCCTGCGCTGGGTGACTTATCCCTCTCCAGGCTGGCAGTGCAGGGACAGGGTGGAACAGGAGAGGGAATGGATGTCCCCTCCCCAGGAGGGGACTGAACTCTGGTATCGAACCAGATGAAGCTCCCAGATCCCTCCCTGGAGCGGAGAAGGGAGGAGTCTGGTGCCTGCCTTTTGCAGAGCATCCTCCTTCCCGGGGCTAGGACACGGACGTGCCTCCTCTTCCTCGCACGCGGCAGGAGAGGGCGCTCGGGGCCTGGCCAATGCACAAGGAAAACCGAGAACCAGCTCCTCCTTCTCCTCCTCCTCCTCCGCCCTGAGGAGCCCCGAGCCTTCTCCTCCCTGCTCTGAGCAGCCGGGGTCTGCTGCCCTGGGCTCTGCCCGGCTCCCCCCGTCGTGCCAAGGCCGCCTGGCGCAGCCGGTGCTGCTCTGGCACTCGCTCGGCTGCTGCGGCGCCCTGCCCTCGGCAGTCTGTTGAAGAGCCCTAAGCTCTCGGAGGGCCCGCGGCTCTCGCCTCTTCCCGTTCAGGGGGAAGCGGTAGTGCGCTTGCCTAACAGCCTGCTTCCGAACCTGGCCGCTGCGCTCGCGTGGGCCAGGCAGACGTGTGCCCATGGCCCAGCCTCCCCTGCCTGGGTAAAATCTAGTGGTGTGTGGGGCAAAGCAAAGCGATGCCGTGCTGTGGCAAGCGTGGCTGTTGCCCATGCCGGCAGGGCTCGTGCCAACCTGAGGTGTCCCTGGGGGACGCCGAACCCTGCCCCAGCTGTCTGTGAGTGATTGTGTGTGCTGCAGAGGGACGGCCATCGCAGTTGTCACGTAAGCTGACAGCTGAAATGAGATGCTTCGCATTTGGCTTGTGGGGCTCCTCTCTGCCAGTGTCCCTGGGTCGTGCTCCTTCTTGTGCTGGTCTCTTTGGGGCGCTTCTGCTGAAGGTGCTTGAGAGGAGCTGGGCATGGCTTCCTCCATGGGAACACACGGGAACATGAGCGATCGTAGAGTAAAATCAAGCAAAATACATTGATCCCCTTAAAGATTGGTGTGATGGAGACTTCTGAGCAGTTGAGCTCGTCAGCTGCTTCGCATGAGTAAGTGGGAAAACGTGACAGTGGTGTCAGGCTAGTCTGTGTTGAGCAGAGCCCGCTCCTTAGGAAAACAAGGAAAGAAACTGTAGAGAAGTGGCCTGTTTCAGAGCCCAGAGAGCAGAAGCGGTCAGAGCACACAGGAGGCGGGAGATCAGCTGGGTGAGCGGGATGCAGTGACTGGGTTGGACCTGAAATGTGGAAGCTGCTGCAGCAGAAGGACTCGTCAGGCTCCATCCCCCAGTGTCTGCTGCGGGGCGCGGGGTGGGAGCTGGGGTTTGGATGGGCTGTCTTGGCCAGCGAGAGACCCCTGCTGTGGGAGCTGGTGTGGCCGAGGCAAGCCCTCTGAGTGTGGCTGAGACTCTGGTCTCATGGTGAACCAGGCAGGGTGTTGTGTGGGGCAGCGGGAGGGAGTGGAGCTGGGACCTACGGAGCGATGGCTCTGGGCTGTAAAAGAAGGTAAAGGCCAGGTGAGCCCTGGGTCCTGCTTCTTCCCCTCTCCAGGCTTTCTTTACCAAGGCCCTCCCAGAGGGAGCGAGCTTTCCCTGAAATGTTGTGTGCTCTTTGCCACCAGGAGAAATCCGTTCTGCAGATGGGCTCCCTGGACAGCGAGGATGCGAGCGGGGTGCCGCTGCAGGTGCCAAAGGAGATCTGGCTCTTGGTGGACCACTTGTTCAAGCACGCCTGCCACCAGGTGAGGGAGAGGGCCTCTGCCATGCCGGGGAGCCTGGCGACCTGATTCAGCGCTAGCACCTGGAGATAACTCCAGTTTGGTATTTATAGGGCAGGGCTTTTCCCCTGGGCTTGAGGCACTGGCTGAGGGTACCAGCTTCCACCCGCCGTCACTGTGTGCCTCAGCCTTTGCGTGGAAGGTGACTTTGTCCACCCTTGTGCTGTTTTTGGCAGGAGGACCTGTTCCAGACTCCAGGCATGCAAGAAGAGTTGGAGCAGATCATTGACTGCCTGGACACCAGTATCCCCGAGAAAATTCGTATCCTTGCTGCGCCTGCCTTTCTCACGAGCCTGCTGGATCTTGGCTCTGCTGGGAGAGCTCCCTCTCCGGAGAGCTTGTCTGTGACCAGTATCTGGCAGGGTCCCTAATGGGGGTTTGGCTCCCCTCTGTCCCCCAGAGATAACCTCTTGTTATGGTTTGAGGAACCCACAACAATTTATTGTGATTTAGACAATTACTCCATCACCTGATGACTGCTTCCCACATGGGAAGGGGAATCGGGGGAAAACAAGAAAACCCGAGGGTTGAGATGTAAACAGATTTAATAGAATAAGACTAAGTAATTAGCATTAATAATACAAAAGAGCCAGTATTGATCCCGACACCAATATAAAATAGACAAGGACTATACCCAGCCCATTCCCCCAGCAGAAGCCGTGCACTCCCAGCCACTAGAGTCTTCTAAAAGTGCAGTTTTCCCAAGCGCTAGAAGAGAATTTAGTCTTGTGTCGCTCAAACCAGGACAGGTCTCCTGAAGCTGAAGGTCTGCTGGCTAAAGCAGCTGCAGGGCCGGGGCTCTGGACGCTTCTGTAGGGCTGTGCAGGAGCTGAGGAGGATGGCCACTGGGGAGCACCATCTGGAGAAGGGGCTTCTGTCAGGCTACAGGGTGGGGAAACGCAGTGCAGGGTGGATGGAACAGCATTTTCCATGGATAGGGGAGGAGGAGGAGTGCTTTGGTGTCAGGGAGTGGTTGGGAAGGCAGAGAACTTGCAAGACCTGCAAGGAGGAAGCAGGGAGGAAGGGGAGAGGCAGGGAGTGGGCTGGGGAGGGAGGTGGTCCATCTGCTCGGCATGCCCCTTGATTCCCACCGCTCCAGCGGGCAGTAACCACTCCGTGGCTGAAGCACTCCTCATCTTCCTGGAGGCCCTGCCAGAGCCCGTCATTTGCTACGAGCTGTACCAGCGATGCCTCGACTGGTCACACAGCAGCCGGCTGTGCCGGCAGGTGGGGTGCTGCCTCTGGCTCTGCTTGCTGCCAGCTCAGGACAGCTCTCCCTGCCACTGCCACCTCCACTGTGGTCCGGGGGCTTGCTGGGTCCCGCTCCTTTCCTGTGAGCTGGCTTTGGGAGCCAGCCCTTGGAGAGTCTTTGTAGTGGGCAGGGTGGCTTGGGTGCTCTGGGGATGCTTTCCTGCCTCAAGGCTGGCACTGCAGTGTTCCCCAGCAGTCCTGGTGGCTTCCAAAGAGACCCCGAGCGGGCCCTGTGTCACCCTGAGCACGTGGGGAATAGCACATGACAGAAGATCCTCCGCTGTGGCTCCGCTCAGAGCCACAGTTCCTGTGCTTCCCTTAAGGACTAGGGCTGAGTGGCTCTTAAAAAGAGCTGGTGGGGCAGCAAGCAAGGCCAGGCATCTCCTTGGGCAGAAGGTGACGTTTTGGGGCACGTTTTCCATACTAGCATTGGGAAACCTCTTGTGCTCACGCTGCTGCTGTGCAGCCAGGAGGGTGAGATTTGGGATCCGCCTGGAAGCGAGTAGGAAGCAGCCCCAGGGCAGTGGTAGTTTTTGCCTGGTGACAGTTATGCTCGAGGCAGCGTTACCAGGCGCCAAAGCCCCCGAGTGCTGTCAGCACTAGGCTACAGCTAGTCGTGGCTTGCTTTCTGGGCCTGGGGCTTGTGCCATTGGTCGCGCAGCAGCCTTGAGGCAGCAGAAGGGGGAAGGCTGCCTGCCTGGTGTCCGGAGTGCCCCAGCATGCCCAGGCTGCAGCAGTGGGAGCCAGGAGAGATTCCTGTCTCTCTTTTCTTTGCAGGTGATTTTCCAGCTGCCTCGTTGCCATCGCAGCGTGTTTCGGTACCTAATGTCGTTCCTCCGAGAGCTGCTCAAGTACTCAGAAGTCAACAACGTCAGCGTCGCCATGATCGGTAAGTGTGTCGTTTCTCTGCTCTGCTCCTGCTGCCCTCACTGAAGCATAACCCTTTCCTGGATACTTTCAATGTCTCCGTTCCTGGCCAGTAACTAATTTTGCCTACGTTTACAGCCGCCTTGTTCTCCAGCCTCCTCCTGCGCCCTCCACCCAATCTGATGGCAAAGCAGACTCAGCAGGACCGTCAGCGTGCCACCAACTTCCTCTACAGCTTCCTGCTCGCCGGGGATGAGGAGTGACTCCTGCCCGTGTGCCAAAGCTGAGGCCCGTGCTGCCAGCCTTGCGCTGAGGATGGGCTTCTGACAGCTCCAGAAGGGTAAAAGGCTCTGAGCTTCTCCAAGTGCCGTGTTTACAGTAGGAAGGGACGTGTTCCCCTCTCCTTCCCACCGCTCTACCCTACGCTGCAGAGGACCTGCACACTCATTGCACTGCCATCCACAACAGGAGCCTCCTGCTTTCTCCCTGGGAGCTGAGTGGATCCGTTGATACCCAAGCACTGTGCCAGCAACCCGGTCGTCCCATGACAGTGTCACCGGTTCCCCGAGTCACGCTTCTCACTCCTTTTCACCCCCGTCTCCCTGGAGACATTGCAGGGAAGGATGGAGACTGCTGGTGCTCTTGGAGGGCTGTGCCATGGCTGGTTGGTGGCACCCTGTGTCCCTGCGGGTGCCAAGCGTGCGTGCTGGTGTGCACTGACTGTACTGGTGAGAGCCCCGCGCTCTGCCCCAGACTGGTGTTGGCCATCTGTCACCCTCTGCCACACAACAGACCAAGCCAAGTCTCATGGCCTGTCACTGTGCTATGAAAGCTGAACCGTGGCTGTCCCAGGAAGGTTATCTGGACATGTGGCCTCTTCCCTGCAGCAGGGCCTCATCCTCTCCCCTTGCTCCTGGAGTACAAGGCTCGCGCACACAGGTCTCTCCTTGCACTCCCAGCTTTTCTACCCCTCTCCCCCAGCTTTGCTCTCCCTTCCCCGTGCCCCAGCTTCCTTCTGGGCCAGGGGGGTGGTGGGTGACTTGGAGGGGCCTGGGTCGGGCAGGGCAGTGAGCTGCAGGGCTGGCCCTGTGCATGGCAGGGAGCAGGACGCGGCTCCTGTCCCAGCCCCGCTTGCAGAGCCGTGGGGGTAGGAATGGGGCTGGGTGACCGGGGGGCTGTTGGATGCTGTCCTTCCCCTCCTCCCCACCGAGCTGCCAGAGGGTACAGGCTGGGGGGAGAAGGTGAGGGTGCCCCAGAGGTGTGGGGGTGTTGTGTTGGGGGGCTGTAGTGCCAGGCTCACACAGCAGGGAAGGGGACGCCCCTGGGGCCAGCGGCTGTTGGGCGCAAGAGGGAGGCCTGTCCCACTGAAACACTAAGCAGAGTCCTGCCTGCTCGGCCAGGGGCTGCGTGGGGAGGGGGGGCTGCGGTGCCGGAGCCCCTGCGGGTGCTCAGCCCCCAGGTCTCCGTGTGGCTCCGTGGTCCCCGTGCACTGGCCGAGCTGCTGGGGCTCACCCACCTTGCGACTTTATTTTTTTTTTCTTTAAAATTTTTAAATTACGTAATTTATTGGTAAACTGTTCATTCCCAATAAACCTCCGTTGTGCAAGGTTCTGCGGGGCTGCGCTGGGTGCTCGCACGGAGCCTACGTGCCACGTGGCCTTGGGGTGGCTGCTGCCGGGCTGCGGCAGCCCGTGACACAGAGCTGCGGCTCGGCTCCACCGTCACCCCCGGCCCCTTGCCCGGGGCTCGCGCCAGGGGGCTGGAGCTTCCAAAGGCAGCAGCGTCCTCCCTCGGGCTCTCCCACCCTGGCAGCGTGCCGGGCAGAGCCGGGGGACAGTGGCAGAGGTTCCCCTTCCCCTGGTTCCTGCTGGCTCAGCTCCTGCTCCTGGGCAGTGGCTTGCAGGCTCCTGACGCGTGGGCACCCTGCAGCCCAGCGCCGGTTGCCCGTTGGGCCGATGGGCCTGGCAGCGGGGACAGTGCAGCCGGAGGGGTCGGCACTGAGCGGGGTCTGGGGAGAGCGGGCGCCGCAGGGGGCTGGTGCCAGCGCGTGGCACAGGGCTCTGCCGGCCCGAGCAGCGATGCCCGTGGCCCCCGGTCCCACTGGCTCAGCCGGTGGAGCCACGGTGGAGCAAGCCAGCGCGTCCTGCCGCAGGAAACGGCCGCCGGTGTCATCTCCATCTGCTTCCTGACAGCTCCTTGAGAGCAGGGCTGTGCCCGGGCAGCTGCTCCCGGCCCCGTCACCGAGGGGACCGGCGCAAGGTGCCGGCATTGTTTCTCCGGCCACCACATTCCTGCCCCTGCCGGCGGAAATGCCAGAGCTGAGCACGAAGCCCTGCTGCTCCCCGGGGATGGGGCCGAAGGCCAGGCCTGACCATCCTCCGGGCTCGGCACGGGGCTCCTCGGGGCACCCTGGAGGCGGTTGGTGCTGCTCTGCTTGGAGGTGGGGGGCTCATGCGTGCCCGCCGGCCACCATGGGCTGATGGTGGGACTGGCGGAGCTGGTCGCATCCCAGCGCTGAGTCTGACGCGAGCGGTCGGGCTCAGCCTGTGATTTCGGCGCAGCCGGTGCCCCGTGTCCACCTCGGGCGCCCATCACAGGGAGGGTGTGAGCCCTGCCCGTCTCCCTGGGCGCAGCCGCAGCTCCCCAGGGACTGGAGCGCTCCAGCGATTGCTCAGCCCATTCCCGTCCCTCTCCCAGCACCCGGAGGGTTTCCCCGCTCGGTGAGCCGGGACCCAGCAGAGCACCCTGTCCTCGCCAGGCCGGGACCGGTGCCTGCCCACGCGTGCCCGGGGACACAGTGTGGGGTGGGGGTGCCGGTACGCGCCCGCCGCCTGCCCTGGCTCCGGGGGCCCTGCAGCCCTCCGGCTTCAAACCCCCGGCAGCTCTCGCAGCCGCCGCTGCGCTGGAGATGCCGCTCCAGCAGCGCCTCCCCATCCCTGCCACAGCTCCCTGCCGCGGTGCCAGGGCTGCGGCAGCGCGCAGGGGAGCTGCCATGGCACGTACGGTGCGCGGGGAACGTGGCGGAGCCCGGCAGCCTCCCACCTGCCTGCGGGCAGCCGGCCAGGCCAGGAAAAGCCAGAGATTCCTTAGGTCTCCCGGCCCAGGAGCCTTTTCCTCCGGCACGGGCTGGCCACAGCCCAACCGGGGGGTCCTCCCCGGCCTCCTCCTTCCAGGCCGGCGCGGGAGGGCCGGGGTCAGGGCTCAGCTGTGCACCCCCTGGCCGCAGCCCAGGGCCCTTTGGCACCGCTGCCTCGCCTGGCACAGCCTGTGCGGGGGGGGCCTGTGCCGCCCCGGCACCCCCCGCCAGAGCTCATGGGCAGGGAGCGGGGGGGGGCAGCCATCCGCGCTGAGGGATGCAGGAGAAGAGCCTTCCCAGTTCAAACGAGAAGCAGCGTCACCATACGGCAGCAATGGAGGGATGGTGCCCTCACCACCACCCCCCCCGAGCCAGCCAGAGCAGGAGCTGGGGCCGGCCGGGGGGGCTGCGGCCGGGGCACCGTGTCTGGCCCCCATCGCAGCGCCAGTGGCAGCGCCGCCGCGGCCCCGCAGGCTGATGGGGCTGGAAACGGCAGCCCTCGCTGCCCACCCCACGCCACGGCAGGTCCCTGGAGGCTGGGGGGCGGCCGGCCCCACGGCGGGTGTG
>VXBO01011790.1:40470-55463 GCA_013400135.1 Rhinoptilus africanus | reverse complement strand
AAAAAAAAAAGAAGAAGAAAAATAAAGAAACCCCAACCCTCGCCCTACCCCCACTTCCTTCACAGAGAACCTGAACAGAGCAGGCAGGAACCACAGGTGCAGGCAGCATCCGCGACGGCCCCAGCAGGCAGCACTCAACACACCGCATTAGAAAATAGATTAGCAAAACCAAAAAATACACTTTTTCACAACAAGTTTGAGATTTGGTCAGTAGCGTGTTGGGGCGGGTGGAGAGGAGGGGGTGCTCCCACCGCCGGCGGGGTGTGCGGGGCCTGGGGCTGCAGCCGGGGCTGGTCCCAGGCCCCCTGCCCCGGTGGGACGGGCCACGTCTGGCTGCAGCATGGCAGCGGCTGCGAGCCGGGCAGCTCCGGCCCCGCTGGCAGTGGGAGGCCCGAGCTCCTTCCCCGTTAAGCGCCAGCAGGGAGCAGCTGCGGGGACACTCTGAACCCGCTGCCGGAGCCCAGGGTGGCAGCTCTGCCCTCTCCCCCAGGAGAGGAGACCCTGGCACTTCGGGAGAGGGGGCAGCGCTGGTCGCTACGTTAATACCACTTCGGCCACTGCCAGGCACAGCCCAGGTCAACACTGCGAGGGGCCAGGGAAGAGGAGCAAGTTGGGAGGCACACATCAGGCTCTGGGGGGACAAGGCTCCCCGCTTCGCTCCAGCCACTGTCAAAAGCAGGATGGCATACGAGGCCAGGGAAGGAGGAGCAGCAAGTGCACACTGCCAGGCAGGAGCACGATGGAGAAACAAGCAGGACCGACCCGGCAGGACATCCTCCACGGGCCACCCACTCCCTGCGTGTCTGCGGGGAGGCACACAAGTACCCAGTACTCATGGTATGGGATGGAGAGCTGCCAGGGCACAAAATCGCCTTCCCTCCATCACCAGCACTTGCAGGGACCCCGCAGACAGGAGGCTCTTCCCAGCCCGGCTGCCAGGCACAGGACAGGGAGTGTCACAGTGGAAGAGGAGCCCTGCCACGGCACAGAGCTCTCCCACCACTGCCCGCCCCCGGCCTCTCCTCCCTCCTCTGCCGAGGAGGTGCCGATGGCCGACACTGCACAGCCAGTCCCAGGACAGCCGGCAAAGCCCAGGGAAGAGTCAGGGCTCTGAAAGCCAGTCGAGGATGGCCGACAAATGCAGGGCAAGGCAGGGGGGACACGGGGACACAAGGACACGACACAGAATCGGGGCTGAGGTTCTGCAGAGCAGCGGCCGAGTGGTGTGCCACAGCCTGGCGGGCAAGGGGGGGGCAGGCCTGTGCTCAGCACAGGAACCCAGAAGCAAACGCAGCCCCGGCACAAACTAGAGAGCCGGTGGCACAGGCTGACCCTCCCCTGCAGCTTGATACACCCCTTGCACAACCGCTCTGCGGCCAGCGTGGGGTGGAGACAAGCGGCAGGAAGACAGGCTGCCCCGCTCCTTCCCTCATGCCCCAAGTCAGGCGTGAGCCCCAGGGAAGGACGGGAAGGAGGGTGCCCACCACAACTGCTCTCACGCCAGCTAAGTCACACGAAAAGAAGGAGCACGGGAAGGAAGCTACTTTAAACATCATTGCCAGCAGAACACCTTCCCAATTGTTTTGGCCCGTTTGGCACCAAAATGTCTCCTGACAACCCCTGCCACGTTAACCAATAAAACAATGCCACAGATTAGAGGAAGGAGGGAGGAGGGGAGAGAGGACGCTACTGCCATAAATTGCTTTCCCCTTCCCATGAGGATTCCTCAGCAGTAGGGAGCAGGCCGACCCTAATGTCGCTTCTGAGCTGCTTGACCACAAGTCATCTTGTCAGAAAGTTGGGGCCAGACGGAAGGACAGCCCCGGCCACCGAGCCGGTATTTAGCATCCAGGACAACCTGCAGAGCAAGAGGTCCTGCCTCGGCCTGCAGGCAGACCAGCTTCGGTGGTGGTGGGTGCCCCTCCGTGACCAAGGCAGGCCACTCAGGCTCGTTATCCTTTGACACCATGCACCGCCTGCGCATCGAGGTGAACAATGACTAAAGCAAAATGGCCATGAGGAATCGTTTGCCTGCCATCCAGCCCATCTCCTCCTCTCCTCTATCACTTCCAGCTTTGATTAGACAAAACAAGAAAGTTCTCCCTTTCAAGCAGATGCTAGTGCTCTGCTTGCCCAGCGTCCTGGGATGGGACTGGGAGCTCCCCAGACGTTAGCTGCTTCTCCTCTGGCATCTCACTGTTGCTCAGAGACGGCACAGGGACCTGGAGAGAGAAGACAGCAGCAACTTGCATGAATACGCCCCAATACAGAGAACCTGTTTGAGCATAGAGACGCTTGGCCCCGCTGTCCTGCTCCTGTCTCCAGCTCTACCAGGCAGAGGTCTCAGCTATGCTTGGGAAAAGGAGAAACCAGGGGCCACCAAAGAGGCAAACCAGCAGCTTCATGAAGATCTGGAGCACCGGACTGCTCCCGCATAAGTGGTCTGGACTGTTTCCACCAGAAAAACAGCAGCTCATGCCCAAGCAGGAGTAGGCCGAGTCAATTCCCACCATGTTCAAAGAATAATTTAAGTGGGAAGGGCACTCTGTAGGTCTCCTGTCCAACCACATCCTCTAAGTGGGGCTAATTTCAAAGACAGAGCAGGCTGCTCAGGGCCATATCCAGTGGAGCAACGGCTTTCTCCAAGGATGGAGATCCCACACCTGTGAGGGCCCTTCCCAGGCACAACCCTTCAGCTTGCACTCAGTGCCAAAAGAAGATGCCTGCAATCTCCCACCCCTCCTAGACTCCAATAACTGCCAGTTCCTGGGTGCTCTCATGGAGACACAGCCAGCTGTGATTTCCTTCGAGGTTTACTAGGAGTCAGAGTAGCCCAGCACCCTCCTAGCCAGCTCCACAGAGATGCTGATTTCCAGGGCCAGAGCACAACAGGCTTTTCATCGGAGCCTCTCAGCAAGGCCCCAAGTGCCGCTTTGCTCCTGCTAAGTCACACTGTCAGCTTTCTCTCTGCTGGCCCAAAGCACCAGCAACTCCAAGCAGGATAACCCCTCACTCCCCACACAGAGGGAATCACTCACGGCACTCAGGTGAGGAACGCTGCCATCCTTCTGCTGAGCGCTGCTCTCCTCTGCCTGCCCACCGGGGCCCTGAGCGACAGTGGGCTCTTGAGCGCTGGGCCCCCGTGGGCACGACTCCTCCTGAGCTGTACTCTCCTCCTGCTGCAAGATGCCCCGTCTGTCCAAGACGCTGCAAGAACAGAATCACACCATCAGAGGCCAATGCTTTTGCCGAAGCCAACTTCTTTTCCTGGTAGGAAAAGTGCTGGTGGAAGACAAACGTCAGGGGAAGGGGTTCCTCTCCAAAACAGGCTGGGCACAGCCCAAACCTAATTTACAGTGTCTATGTTCCTCTTGCGAAACCAAGCCCCTTGAAGAGCAGCCCAGTTCAGAGTGTGGGAGCCCACCTAAACAAGCGCCCTGGAAAGAGCCTCCGCTCCATACGCTGCCCCAGGGAAGAGGAGCCACTCCTCCTCCGGCTTCCCAAGCACATGGTGACAGCGAGCACATCTCAAGCTTGAATCACTGAAGATAGGCAAGGAAGGCAACACAAGACCTTCCTCCCCAGAGAACCCAGCCATGTCCCAAGAGACCTCCAGAAGCACCCAACACACACACACAGCTGGCAGAAGAGCAGCCAAGTCTTGCACCCAAACAAGGAGAACTCCTCCCAGTCCTGCACCGGGCTCTGGGGGCAAAAGCAGCAAGGCTGCCCACTGAGAGCTTACCTGGGAGGAAGAGGCCCACAGAGCACCTCACAGCAGTTCTTCACTATGTTGCCATGGCTGTAGGGATTCTGCACGCGGTTCTTCCCAGTCCAGGACCCCTTAATCTGCAAGAGTCAGGGCACAAGCTCAGGTCTGCTCCACCGACACCTGCCCTTGGAGCCCTGCCCCAGCCTGCAAGGCATGTCAGCAAGGTGGGCACAGCTGTGACACACTGAAGATGCGATGAGAAACGGAGATGGCTCAGAGGAACAGAAAGACTCTACTTACATCTTCGTTGGTTGTCTGATTCAGTGCCACCAGGAAGGTGTGGAACCCAGTCAACCCCACCACTGACCACAGGGTGAAGAAACAGATGAGCACCTCCAGTACAGTGAGAAGAGTTAAGGACTGGGAACATCCTGGGAACAGTCCCAGCCCAGCTGTGTCACTACCCCAGGCACAGCACCCTAACTTCTCCTCATGGCTTTCTGTTTTACCCTCTTCCCAAAAGCCAAATTGCTCCTCACCTTGTAATCATGGGGGGAAATGCACTGAAAGACTCCTTAGAGAAGCCTGGGCATCAAGACTCCATCCCCTCCATAGCACAGCTCACACTAACCCCCAGCTTTGGAGAAGCCAACCCCTCTGCTCTGTGGAAGGATATGTCCCTGGGGTTTCCTTCAACGTGTTCAGGAACCCAATCTTCAGAGATTCTGTCAATACAAAGAGAGAGAGGCTTTTTGTCTGGAACATCCCAGTGAGTCCAGTTCCCTCTCCCACTCCATTGCTTCTGAGTTCGCAACACCGTCTGTATCACCCCCTCTCCCTTAGCCAGCCCAGCCTTCCACCTCTCCGCAGCCAGACTCACTCAGTGCTACGTAGACTATGTTGAAGGTGAAGATGTAGATGGTGAGGAGTGAGAGCGAGAGGATGAAGAGGTAGAAATAGCGGTAGTTCCTCTTCCCCACGCAGTTGCCCACCCAGGGACAGTGATGGTCGAAGCGCTCTGTGAAAGCGAAGATGGAGATCAGTGCTGCTCTAGCACGGTCCTGCCTGCCTCCAGACACTTACTCCTCTGCCCTGAACTCAAAAACTCCCAAGGCTGACAAGGACTCCCTGGGCCATCACGTCCAACCCTCTGCTAACTCAGGGCCCCACATCACGGCCCCTTTACAGAACGGTAGGCCAGGTAAGAAAGTGCAAAATCAATTTACTAATGAGTCATTTTGCACATTACGACAGAGTTTAAGAGCTTGGCCCCATGCATATCTTCTGTCCCAAGAGACTTGAAGCATAATAGCTTTTACTAGAGCAGCACATAGGTTAGATGAAGGCCTGGGGATTCAGAAGTTTGCCACTTTATTCCTACTAGAATAATTAGAAGGCGGTTCAAGGAACTGCATAAAAACTCAAAGGGATGGGAACCTGCAGAGGAGGAAAGGGATCCAAAAGAATGGGATTTCTTCCTTGAGAAGGGATGCTGAACATGAGCCAATTATGACACGCAAAAGAGCTAAGACAGCGTCTGTTATGCAGCAAGGGGAACACAAAACAGGGGCACTCAACGTAACAGCAGAATCTCTGTGCTGGTACAAGAAGCTGCTTTCACACAAGACACAGCTCTCTACTGGAACCCTCTAGCCCAGCAAGACCAGCAGTTGAGTGAAACTCAAAAAACAGACTGCACATTTACATGGACAAGTTACACTTGTGTCAGATGAGTTATTGCCAAAGAAGTACTGGCAAAGATGAACCATCTGGCTTCAGGTTCTGAGCAAATCTCGAGCTCCTCAAGCTTAAGATGAGGCAGACTGTCCCTGTCTGTTCACAGCACACCACTCTGGACTCACTCAGCAGGCGCAGCGTGAGACCAGATACGGAGCGAGACCGGGTGCAGATCTTCACCTGTTCTCTTCCAAAGGCCCTCACCTAACACCCAGCTGCAGGAACAGGCACGGCCCCTTCTACTCACCCACACAGTTGTCGCAGATGCTGCAGTGAGAGGCACGGGGCGGACGGAAGATCTTACATGTGTAGCAATACTTCAGCTTCACTATCTGGTTGTTGATCTGGAAGTTTTTTATCCGTGGGGGTGGGCGCTGACCCTGCGGCACAGTCCCGTTTGTGGCCTCTGAGAAAGACAACCAAGCAGAGATCAGACCTGCCTGCTACAACATGACAGGCCTCGAATGACAACGTGCCTCCCTGCCTCTCCTACCAGTGGGATGAGAGCCTGCTGGGTCTAGAGCCAGCAGCTGCAGCTCTGCTCACACGGTCCAGAGCCAACCTGGCAGCTTGGAGGCAGGAAAAGGGATGCCAGGGCTTCCATGGGCAGATTGAGAGGGGATGGGGGAGGTGTGTCATTCTACAGATGCCCACCCACCAAAATTCCTCTGTATCTGAAGGACCAAGGGGCCCATATCAAGCTTCCTGCCCCTCTTCCCAAAATCAAACTGAGTTTGTATGTACACAGCTACAAGAGAGAAAGCAGCATGTGAAAAGGTTCCCAGAAAGGGAAGGAAGCACACTGCACCGTCTTTTTGAGACTCAGCCAAGCAGAATTAGGCAGCAGGTAGTAAGATGCCCCATTTAGGGCAATCCTCACTTCTGGAGGGCCAGGCAGGAAGAAAGGCTCTGCAGAGAGCCTGTAGATACACCAGAAATACAGAGGCTTTTCCAGCCATTGCCAGTTCAGCTGGCCCCATACTCACCGATCTCCATCTCAATGAAGGCTGCCTCGTCAGGCAGGGCTCTCGGGATCACCCCAGGATCACTGAAGCTCGTCCGGAGAAGCGTGGCCATGGCGAACAGGAAGAGAACTGCCGCAAACACAGGGATGGCTGGGGACAGCTGGACTGCCAGGTACCGACACCTGCAGAGAAGCATCAGGAGGCGATGAATCAGAGCACCGCAAGGTCTGCCTGCGCCAGGACCGGAAAGCCTGGCAAGGCATCAGAGTCCAGACTTTTCTGAGCTCTGGTTACATCTTGAGAAGAGAGGCTGTTCAGCACTTCTTCTGATCCCACCTCCACAGGGAAATACCCCTGGGGCTGCTCTAACGACTACCCATGATCAAAGTACCACCACGTTTTTAACCAGTCAGGCGCAGCATACTGTCCAGCATTTTGGTTTGTTTCTGGCTCCCATTTTGCTCAGAGTCACAGGCAATGCCAGAAACCAGCCAGCTAGAGGCATCTTTCCTAGAGGACACCTGCTGCAGCAAGCTGCCAAGGGATGGACCATGTCTCCAGGAGAAGCACCCAAGGCCTGGTCTGAGAGCCCACCACTGGAGAGAGCTGGAAGGCACGGAAGCACATCATAAGGCTGGGAATCTCTGGCTGTCCCCTAAAGGGGCAGCAGCTTCCAGTACCACAGAAATTACTTTCCAGGGAAGAACTGCGTCTGTGCCTCTCAGGAATGGATTCACATGGCAGTGCAACATTCCCGTGCAACAGGACGTCTGGCTTCCTTTGACTTTTCTGAGGTAAAGGACTTCAAAGCTCCAAATGATGTAGAAAGGTTCCTGCTCCAAGACAACCCCAGCTCCAGAGAGGAAGCACAGTGTAAGGTTTGTTTGCTTTATAAATACAGAAAGGTCCAATGAGGAATTTATGTCGCTAATCCTGCTGATTGAGGCAGTGCAAATGGAGCAAGGAGATTAATCTCACTGAGGCCTATGTCACTCCTGGATACCCACAAACATGTCTCCAAGGGCACTGCAGCAGAGGCCACGCAGAAGGCCTGTACAGAGGTCATGGTTCAGAGACATACTGGCCTGAAAGAAAATATATTTTTACCTGATTCCTTCAGAAACCCCCCTTTATGTCAGGGTGAAGTTCCTATGCAGATTTCCCATAGTTTAAGGGAAACCCCATCCAAATCCCAATGCTTGTGCAAAATTTTCCCTCTCCTTGCACACCTTGCTTCCCCAGGTTCCTCCAAATGAAGCTGGGTTCCCAGGCTTTCTGGTAAGCCCTGACTCCACAGGCGTGGGTCCAACCCAGGCTCCTGCTCCCATCCACAGTTGCTCTCGAAGAAAGCATAAGGCTGCTGTGGTGAAAGGCATGGGATTATCCTCCACAGTGGATCTGTTCTTTACCTTAAGGGTGGCAGAGCACTGGAACAAGCTGCCCAGGGAGGTGGTGGAGTCTCCGTCTCTGGAGACATTCAAAACCCGCCTGGACGCGTTCCTGTGCCCCCTGCTCTAAGGTGGCCCTGCTCTGGCAGGAGGGTTGGACTAGATGATCTATTAAGGTCCCTTCCAACCCTATGATTCTGTGATTCTGTGATCTGTCATCCTAAGCAAGGTGATTCCTACAACATCCGTAGCATTAACAATTTAATTCTAGATAACCTTCCCACCCACAGCTTCTCTTAACACAATGAAGTTTCTAGCTCCAGCTGGCTCCTTTGCAGCACTGAATTCTGCAAGCCCACTATCCACTGCAGAAGGATCACCAGGCTTTAATTTGCCATCGCTTGACTCCAGCAACTGTCCCCTGTGTGCAAGGAGGTACAGAAAGGGCTGTATACCGAAGCTATGGTATGCTTTTGAAGCTATGGTACGCTTTGGCCAGAGCCACAACGTGAAGCATCCACAGCGATGCACAGGGCCTGTCCCCAAACCAATGTTGTTGATTTTAGACACTACAAACTCTACAGCTGCTCAAAACAACGCAACTCTTAGAGCTGTCCATGCGCAGAGCCCTGCCTACATTCGAAGAGCCAGGCTGAGCAGCCAAAGGACCGAGCTTCCCGTCTGTAGGCAGCCCAAGACGACTTTGCTTTCCCTTTGCAGGGGCAAAGTCTAGAAAGAGAGCTGCAAGTCAGTCAGCAATTAAACAGAAACCTTGGATCCCATTTTGGGAAGGAATATGGGTTTATTCTTCTAAAAGCTGGACACAATCTGGCTCAAAGGGCTGCAGCTTGACCCTTGTCCAGCTGACATGACAGCTTTTATAACTGTTGTAACAACATGAACATATTACAGGCTTAAAATACGGATTCATGAACTGTGTTAAAGCTGAGCCAAAACTGCGCCAGAGCTCCCAGCCTCAGATACACACTAACACCTTATAAGTTTCTTCAGTGTACTGTCAGCAAAGAGATTTATTACCTGCAAGCACATGATCCATGCCGGGTGTCCTCTCCCAGGCGCAGACCTGAAAGCTTTACACAGCAGCACTCAAGACTAAACGGGATCAGTCCCCACAGCAACCCGTGCGGTCCCTGCTCCATCTGCATATGAGCACAAGCGTGGGATGTGACTCACTCCCTGATGACCATTTCCTATGCATCTTTGTAAGGAAACCTGCCCTTTGGGGATGCAGCAAGTCCTGCTGTCCCTGAGGCACAGCAAGAATGGCCTCAAGATTGATGTTACCACACCGCAGAGCGTGGCATGGGAATGGGAAGCAGCCTGCAACTTTAGGAGATGAAAGAGATGACTGCACGACCGCCCTCCCCGCTGTGGCAAGGGAAGCAGCAGCATCCAGCCGGTACCCAGCCCTTCCATCCGGCTCCCAGCATGGCATAGGCACTGGGCAGGTTAGGTCCCCAATTCAGGAGGGGAGAGAAGCAATCTCAGACAGACTGCCTGTCTGCCCAGAGGTGGGCAGAGGGGAGGGACAAAGCCCCAGCGCACACCAGATGCCTGCTCTCCTGTTTGGTTGGTAAAAGATACCTAGAAACTCATGCAAGGAAGTATTAACGCTAGCTCCTTCAGCTGCCATTCGCTGAAGTGCATGAGATGTCTGTTCAGTGAAGCCATTGTCCTGTTGCCATCATCCCTCCAGCATGAAGCAAACACCCAGGCACTGCGCTGGATGCGCAGCCCCATCACTCAGACGTGCCCTGGCACAGCAGGGGCTGGGCAGGGCCCTCCCGCTTCCCCAGGGAGCCGGGCTGGCAGCGCTGCTGCGTCCCCTCGAACGGACGTTCCAGAGGCCAGGTCAGAGACGTGTGAACGAGACAAACCCCCAACACGCTGAAACTGCACCCTGAGACCCAACACCGAGCCCACTGCGTGACTCCCATCCCTCCCTTGCTTTTAGGAAGGTGTCTTTCAGAGAAGATGCCTCGTCCATCTGCCACAGCAGAGAAAGCCAAGTGCCGTCCAGAATGGCTGAGCAACAGGTAAGGCCTCCATGTGAGGTTTTGACTTGGTACCCACTAGCGCTGGGGAGTCTTCAGTCTACGCCTCGTCTACAGCGTGACTACGCTCAGCAATTCATTTGCAGTCCTAAGTAACAGACATTTTAAAGATCTTTTGTTTGGGAAAGCTGAGAGTCAACAGAGACATACTGTTGGCATGTACGGATATTGCTCCTCCTCCACTCCCAGTGCAATATCTGTGTTCTTGAGCATTTTGTCATCTAATAGCAGACAATAACAGCACTATCACAACTCATCATCATGGGGGACGGGGCGGGGTGGGGGGGCTGGGGGGTGAGAAAGGCTTAAACAAAGAGATCATCAGAATAGAGCAGAGGGGGAGCAGCAAGAAGCAGCAGCTGGGAGGTGCCACGAGTTTAGGGTGCAAGGACTGCTTGACCGGTTATTTTGTGACAACAAGGACTGCTGAAAGCAGCACACTAAGCAAAACTCTAGAGGAAGGGGAAAACACGCCAGCCCCTATGGAAGTGGACCTCAGCCACGGCCATCAGGCAGCACATCTCACGGCCAGGCCCCTCCAGGGTTCAGCGCCAGCTCTGCTGTATAATTCACTTATGTATCACTTGCAATCACCTATTTAACTTTCCTAAACTAAGGTATAACCACACCCTCTACTTTTTGCAAATGCCAGTGAAGAAAAGTGTCATCTTTACCAAATGCGTGACCCTCACCACAGCACTTACAGCCATCTGCATCTCCCAGACCTGGGACGCTTTCCAGACACTGATGTACTTGTGGTAAGCGTGGAAACAGTTGCTCTGAAAACCTGGGTAACCGCCACACTGCAATGCTACAAGTTCGGGGCCCTTTCAGGCAGAACTGGAGCTGCCTACAGAAACTCTCCCCATCTGTCAACAGCGATGCAGAAAGTGCTCGTTGGAGACCCTCTTCACAGGCAGTTCCACTGCAAGCACACACCATGGACTTGAACCCAACCGATGCAGTAACCGTCTTTAGGCAGGAGACAGAAAGGCTATGCCGATGTTATTGCTCTTTTCCCAGCTACGCTCAAATCTCTGCACAGGCGGGAGAGCACCCCGACACCCGTGTGGGGAATGGCGGTGCTGCAGGGAGAGGGAGCTGTCTTCTGAAAAGGAGCCCGCATACAAGGAAAAGGGCACGCAATCCAGAAATCCGGGAGCAGCCACTTTGCGCAGAAACACGTCTCCACGAGCAAAATCAGCTGAACTCCAGATACCAACAAGTTTACCTCTATCATAACTACTAAAAAGCACCAATCAACTTGTAAGTTTTGACAATGCTTGACATAGACCTAACCAGAAGTAAAAGCCACCTCAGAAGCACATGTTTTTCAGTGCAAAATCTTCGAACTTTGGGTTTTGGAAAAAAAACCTTAAAATATATTAAGTCACATGAAGAGTCAATCATAGATTATTTTTTTTTCCAACTCATCACAAAACAAAGTCATTTTAATCTCTACATAGGTAAGAAAGTAGAAAAAAAAATAAAACGATAAACATGCTTGGTTATTGGAAAAGCAAACAGCAGCCCCTTTCCGCACTCAGGAGCCTGGCATTGCAGGCGCTATCTTGCCTGTAACATTTACAAATGTTGAAGGTTCGTGCTGAAAAGCTGAAGACAAAAGAAATCCAGTTCTCTTGCAGCTGCTTTGGAGAGCTGAATGGAGAAGTCTTGCTTCAGGAGGGCCATTAGAGACACGCCGGCAAACTGCAACGGAAACCCCCAGCAGTTAGAGAGAGGACGCTACATCCCATCATCTTAATTCCCAAATGGATTTCACTAATTGCTTTACCTGGGCTTCTCCTTGTGCTTGAATACCACAAGCATAGTTAGACAACTAAGTGCCCTATCACAAAAGCTGACATACCCGATAACTGCCTGAAATAACGCCAGGAGGATATTAAACAGAATTTTATGTGACATGTTACGGTCACAGAGTAGACCCAATTAAATATAGGTCTCGGACCCTGCAGGGACCAGCCTCAGCCCTCGAGCAGCAGGAGCTGCTTGCTCTCTGCCAAGGTGGTGGTGAGAAAGGTGCCCTTGGGCAGAGGACTGTGCTCGCTGCAGAGCACTTCCCCAGGAGCCAGTACAGCTCCACAGCTTCTGCTTTATCTGGGAGGGAGGAGCTGGATCTCCAGGTACAGCGCTGATAGCTCAGCCAGCCCTCCAGGGCCTGCTGGCTCCCTGAGGAAAAGACTTACCTGATCCAGACCACAGCTCTGTGGTCTAGGGGACAAAAACATAAACGTTCCCCCACATGGGGCTGAGGTGGCTTCAGATCATTCAACTGGAGATGCGGCAGATGAGCCGACGGCATCAGAGCTACTTGGAGGGGGAAAAAAAAGTCAGCAGCAGCCCAAGCACAGAGGCTGTCATTTATTTTGCGGCCAGGGAGGACTCTTTCAGGGAGGAACGTGTGGCTTATCTCATGACGCGCGATGCCAGTCACCACCGGCTCTCCAGCAAGAGCGTTTGTAATCAGAGCCGAGCCACAGCCGCCTGGAGGGCGAGGATCAAACCCGCGCTGGCTCGGATCGCCTAGCGAGACATTTTCTGGCTTCAGGCATCCCCGAGCCTTGTTTAGACAAGGTGTGACTGCGCAAGTGATTCAGCTGAATGAAATAAGCATTCACAACACAGGCACCCCTGCAGTGAGCATACAAGAATTAAAAGGACTCCTCCACCCACCACAGTCTGCTGCTCTCCGAAACCAGATCCTAACAACCCAAACTGTTCCTCTGGAGCATGAACTTTAAGGGAGAAACCATGAATTTGCACGCAAACGCCAAAGAATCTGCCAAAAGCTGAAATAAATGGGTAAGCCAGGCTCTCGAGCACCCAAGCTGCTCATCTTCTCAGCTTGGGTGGTGAAGCAGAGACACTATGGAGTGTTTTCTGGTTGGGAAGGCAACATTTCATCCCTATCACAAATTTTAAAATCCCCACAGAATTTCAAACCAAACCCACCTCTTTCAAACAGAAAACTTCAAGGTGTGCTTTTACAGGATCAAATGGATATTTTGGATTTTCCCAAACTTTTCCTCATCTCCCCAGTTGAAACCACTCAGTTGATTTCACTAAAATTCAGAGATGATTCTGCTCCCAGTAAACTTCCCCCAGGCCAGCAGCTCCTGCAGAGACCACCCTTCGGCTCTGCACAGACTTCAGATCCTGGGTGTCCTGGGGTCCTGGGTGAGCAAGGATGCCAGCGACCCTGCCACAGGCCTCTGCCTCCCCAAACACAGGAAGGAGCTTCTTGAGGAATTTCCAGTTCCCCACTGTGCCCACGGCAAACCAGCCATTACGCCACTGGGTCTGTCAGCATGGCCTGGGACTGGAAAGGCAGCCTTGGGTTGCTCTGCCCCACACAACCATGGCAGGCAGCTGGCGAGGGCAAACATGGCAGAGCAGGATGTGGCTTCACTCTTCAGCTAAGGACAGGCTCCACAGGGAGTGAGAGCAATCATCCCTCACTGTGAGTGTTTCTGGAGCAGTAATAAGCGTTTCTGGAGCAGTAACACTTATTAGTTCTTCCTGCAAGGCAGGAAGTCTTAGACACATTTTTCAGATGGAAAAAAAACAAACAACAAAACAAACGGTGGTGTCATTTCATACCTTTGAATTCAGACTGAGTCAGGGATAATTTGAGCTTTCCACACTCGGGATGCCAACACCTCCATTACAGTTGTATGGCACCTGCCTCCAAAGCTTTATGACAACTAAGCAGAAAAACCAGTCTCATACCTGACCAAGACTCAACGGTAGCCACTTCATCGCTGCCCTTGGGATGTGGCAAGCCTCAGCAGACTGTTCCAGAAAGCCCCTTCCAAGGCTGCCAGCAATATCCGCTAATAAGAGAAGCTAGGGACAGGGATGCTGGGCCAGGGGAAGCCAAGACAAGTTCCCTGGTCAGGGGAAGACATCTAGGAGGCCAGCATCTGGAGGAACAGCCAGGGCTTAACCAGCGAGCAGTTTCTTCTGCTTGCTTTCCTGGCTTAAAGGGCTTTTGTGTTACCCAACACCGTTTAGGACCTTGGCCTCCCTAAGAACAACATAAACACGCTGACGGAGACAGGAAGGAAAGTTTCACAGTTGTTCAGCTGATCCAAGCTCATCCTCAGACCAGGAACAAGGGGCAGTCCTGTCCCCTCCCCACAACATCAGGGCTTGGGCAAACACAGGCTTTTTTTCCCCCTTTGTTTGGTTTTTTGTAGGATTAGTCTAAGGCCAGATCAGTTTCCCAGCCCAGCTCACATGGGAGAGCTGTGGGGAGGGGGCAGGCCCTGCTCTTTCCACAGCATCCTGGACTTCGGCTGCAGGTCTTTAAGCTGCCGAGCTGATCTAAAAGGGCAGCCAGATCCTCTTCAAACACCAAGGCTCCAGCTCCCGCGAGCATCTGCTGTAGTGCAGCACTCTGCAACACCCAGCTAGCTGGCAGCTGTAGGGCAGGTTGGATCAGTGCTAAACCCTGCTGCCACAGAGCTCACTCCTTTTTTTGTTAATTCTCCAGCTGGGTCACCTCCCTCATCAGGCTGAGCGGGGGGCAGGGACGCAGGCTGGGCCCCACTGGCCTCAGCTGCGGCAGCAGCAGTGCCCTTGCACCCCAGCTATCCCCAGGCAAGGAGCAGGCACCCCAAAACCCTGTCCTATCCAGCCATGCACAGGACGAGGGACTGCAAGTCACAAACACAGGGAAGCACACGAAGAGCTGGCATCACGCCGCAGGCAGAGCCAGGGGAAAACTCCATCCTCCCCCAAAACCTCCAGGGTCACTCTGCCGAGGGTGCAGAGGCAGATCCCCCCAGAGCCCCGCACCGGGCTCCACTCTGCCACCCTCCCCTCCCGCGGCCACCGGGCAGTTGGGCCCCAACCAAGCCCCATCCCAGGGCCACAGGGTCAGCCAGCCGCCACCGGGAACTCACTCGAAGGCGAAGAAGAGGGCGCAGGTGCCGAGGATGAGGAAGAGCGTCAGGTAGAAGATGCCCTTCTGCCGGGCCATCATGATGCGGCCATCGCAGCAGAAGGTGTTCCTGCCCGGCAGCTTCTCCCATTTCCGAACCACCTTCTTCCTCGCCACCATCACCGACATGGCGGGGGCCGTCACTGGGGC